>JAYXIM010022809.1:0-165840 GCA_037575425.1 Anastrepha fraterculus
CGCTTCTAATCCAAATTGCCAGCCTACTCCAGATCGGCGTAATTTTATGCTTCCGCATTAGTCGCTAACACCTTAGACACTAGAATATATTGTTGGCCAGCTGTTGCAGTCAGACTATTTGAAAAACCCCATCCGTTTCGGTTTTTTGTTTCCACCTTTTCTTCTTTCGCGTATTTGTTAGCTGTTTTTTCTCAGCGCGGGATTATTTTCTCCCCGCTACCTTTTGTTGTTTACCTTAAATTTGACTCGCTTACTCAATTCGAGCACGAAAGTCGTTGCGACTTCTGGTGTTTCTGTGCTCTAAATCAACCACTCCACTCCGTTGTGGTGAGATCGTTGCGCATGCGCTAACTGCTGCAAACGTCAACAAGCACAACAAAGTCAGCAAGATCTATTACCACGGTTACAACTACAATTACAACTCGCCAATTACCTTCATTAACAACGCCGTTCGAACGCCCACTTTTTGCCAGAAACCAGTACAACGCTAACTCAGCTTTTTTTCTGTGCTGCAGCGCTTAGCCATATGGAGTACCTTCAGGCAAGCGGATATAATTGTAAAGGTGAAACACTTTGACATACATTTAAATTTTGCTTTATTTCGTTCTTCTATTCCACATTACAATTTCATCTTTTCTGTTGCTTATTTCATTTAATTTGCTTAGCTATTTTTGGTGGGACGCTGTGACAGCGTAAAGTAGCGCAGCACAGTTTCAAATTATATATTTACCTCCAGCTTGTGGATTTGACCGCATGGCCTAGAGATTCTTGCTTGAGTGGTTAATTTTCTAATTAGTTTTGTCATAGCTCTAAATGCCCAGCTCGATGGAAATTTACATACTTGTTTTTTCTTTTAGCCAAGCGTAAACTGTAAAGTTCTAATAAGGGGCGGTTCATACTAAATGAAACCGTAAGCTAGCACTACATACCAAGCTTTCTAAGCGCTAACGCTTATGAGAGACAAGTATGCATTATATATTATATTAAATAATAAATAGTAGAATTATGTGCATTTCGCACACGCGATCTGCCCAAAGCTTTAAGGTGTTACGTGGGTTTCGTTGGGTAAAAAAAGGCCTATTTTCAATATTTTTTTTTCTATGTAAAAAATTATTTATTTAATTCAAACTTTTTTCTGTCTTATAAATACATATTTAAAGAATAATTTCTGAAATTTTCAAAAAAAAAATTAAAACTCTTCCATTGTGACGTCATTTCCGGTGACCCCTCGAAAAAAATGTGCGTCCGCGTTGTCAGCATAACTCCTGACAGGCTCATCAAAAATGGAAAAACAAAAATAAGTGCTTTAATTAAGACCATAAACTCGTGCTTGAACGAAGGAAAGAAAAAAAAAGTAAAAATTGGAATTTTGGCAGACATTTTTGCAAAAAAAATGAAAATTTCGGTCAAATTTGCTTGACATTTTTTTTTTTTTTTTTAATAGTTGTAATTGAAAAAAAAAATAGTCCTTCGTTCAAGCACGAGTAAATTGTATTTCGAACACCTGTGTAAAATTTCATCAAGATCGGTTGAGTAGTTTTCGAGAACATTTGACAACCGACTTTGAAAACACGGCTCCGAGAAAAACGCGTTTAAAGTTTTGAATAACAATAAAAGTGGCTTGGAGCGCACACATTCCAAAGGCTGTATCTCCGAATTCATTATTCGGATCTACTTGAAAATTTAGGATAACATTCCTGAGATGTTGTAGAAATTAATAAGCAAACAAAAAAAAAATCGATTTTTTGATCCAACGAAACCCATGTAAGCCCTTAACAGAAATTATTCCAAGTAAAAGCTCATTTGGAATTTTTTTGCACGGGATAGTTACACGCTTTTGGAAATTAATTTATAGCGCAGAAAGTTAAATTATGATTCATTTCGAGAGCTTCACTTACAAATTTGGAGTTAGAGTGAAAGCTTTCATTTGAAAAGCTTGCGTAGGACTTAAAGCTTCCACTTTCCAAGTTTTGGCTGGAACGAAAATATTTATTTATAAATATTTCCGAGTCATCTGTTTCCATTGAAAATTGTGTGACACTATTTTAAATGCGCAGCAAAATGATAGATTTTTTTTTTCTAAAATCGCTCGCCCTTGGCAGACAATGGAAAACCTTCGAGTGCATTTGTGCCATCAAAAAGCTCCTAATAAAAAATTAAAACTGTAGTCGCTCGGCCAAGCAACTAACAGAAGTGTACGCACCAATTATTTATTTTTTATTTTAAATGCGCTGAAGGCAATTCAAATATAATTTTAGGAACAATCATATCTAATAATATTTTTTTTTACTTTTTTTCTTTAATTAATTTTCGAATTGTTTGCCTATTTAATCTTCTAAGTCCTAAGTCCTATTCAGTGTTCTAAGATGTCTCTTCGTATAAGATTTAAAACTGGATTGGGCCCTAAATGTGAAGGTTAAGTGCCCCTTCCCCTCTTATTATTTGCTGATATTACAATAGAAAGTTCCAATTTTGCTCTTTTTTTTTATATCCCTCTTTATTTTTGCTGCTTTCGAACTCATTCTGTGTAATTTCTATTTCAAACTGATTACAACTTAGTTTTCCTACTCTATTTGAGCTGGTTTCCCAACATTTCACTTGCTCACCTCTGGCACCATAGACTTGCGTATCCCTGCTTACGCTCAATTGAGGCTTTATCAGGAACGCTAAGCTGTTTTTATCGCCAATGGAATTGCTGATTGTTTGCGATGTGAGCGATTTTAAGACGAATCTGTTGACAGTTCTGCCAAGTCGACAATCTGTGCTGCTTAAAAATGTTGCGATTTCCTAGCCAATTGCCATCCGCTTACACTGCTGTGATTCGGACACAAAATCTTGATGAACATAAAACTACTATAGACGCATTTATCATAGAGATATGGAGATATCGCGGGGCTACAATTTCGAAGTGGCGGCCTACATATCGTTAGCAGTCAAAAAAATTACTAAGGTTTATATAAAATGTATCTTGTCGCTGTAGTCGAATCCAAAAGATATATCGCACCCTAAATACAAAAGGGGCACAACTCAAAATTTTCCACACTCGAGCTTGACTTGTTTACAGTAGCACAGAAAACAAACTATGTGACATATCACGCTGAAATTTGCTATGTAAGCTTATAACTAACAGTCCTACCAAAAAACAAAAAAATTATTTTTGCCATATGTCATCCCCGGACCGTTTTATTGATAACGTCTCGCTCATATTTGAGCAGAAGGTACATTTTGAGTTGTGACCCTTTTGTATTTAGGGTGCGATATAGTAATTGCTTGGACTTGGTTTGGAATGGGAGGAAGAGTGACCATCCATCCATTCACTATTGGATGCGATCATCGATGCAATAGAAAATAATAGAGTATATTAAAAATCACTTTGGCAAATCAAAATGGATGACTTAATTTTTTTCATTAATTTTTTTATTGCTTGTTTTTTTGTGAGTAATTTCACAAATTAAGTTTTAAATGCCAAACCAGCTCAGCAGGATGAGCTAATACTTGTGGTATTATTTCTTTTAAACAAACATTCGCTTGTGTGCATGGGAAGGAGGGAGCTCGTTTGGCCACTTAAATGTTGAATAAGTTAACGGCATTTTTTTCCGTTTGCATACATACATGCACACGCATGTGTTTACCTGCTCTCTTTGGCTTACGGCATCGTGCATATAACTCGGTGTGTCCCCCCTTTCTACACAACAGGGTGGGGTGCTGACGCTGACTCATCGCCACAGACAAACTAAGGCGCGCTTGACAAACACGTTTTAAGTCATGTGTGCCGTTTTATTTTGATTTTGTTCGGTGTTGTTGTTGCCTTTGGTACGTGCCACTCTGTGCATAATTTTATTAATTTTCCCTTTTTATAACAGATTTAATTTTATGTTTTTTTCATAACGTCCCAACGGGATTTCAACGACGACGATAAATTTTGCCGTGCGAACGCTTTGTCAATTCACTGTAATGAAGCAGGCGTTTTTGTTATTGCATTTTTTGTTTACTTACTTATATGTTGTTTTTGCTTTTAGTACATGGGCATGTATGAGTGTGTATGTGAGTGCATTGCGTTTTTGATGAGCCCCTATGATTCACAAGCGGCGATTTTTGTTTTTGCCCTGCGAATAAAATACGCGCAAGTAATATTTCATAATCACTCCTTTGGCAATTTGCGCTGTGTGGATTGGTGACCGAAAGAGGGGAAGCCTGTGCATCAGTGACTAATTGGTTGCAATTTTTACACTTTCCGCAGAATAATTCCGTAAAATTCGTTAAAAGTCGTATGACTTTGATGTTGCTGATTTGCCTTAGTCAGCGTTTTTATTCTTAAGTGATTTCATCTTCCCTCTGTTGTTTCGAATATCACTTTTTCCATTTTTTCTTCTTATATTTATTTACTATTAAATGATTTTCGCCAAATAACGATTTGCTACAAAATTCTATGAACTGCATTGCTTCTTTCAACGCCAACTTGTTTGTTTTGTCTTAGAATGATTTCTTAATTTATTTAATTTCCAAGAACTCGTTTTCTGCTTGATATTTGTTTATTTTTTGCACATGTACGAGCGAATTTCATTGCGCTAAATTTACAAATTTCAATTGTACGACGTGTTTGCTGACTCTGTTCTGTGCGGCATGGCTCGAAATTGGAAGTGAATTGTCTCGTTGTGTTGATGGTGCATAAAAACAAAAGGAAAATAAATAAAAAAGTAAAAATATAACAGAAAATTAAAATTGAAGCATTAATTGCCAAAAAAAGTAAATTGGGTCAACTTGGACATGGGCGATTGACTGATGTCCATTAAAAAAGCTACGCTGACACTCAATCAGCTGAAGTAAAATCAAGTCTTAGCAGATATTTTCTCTACAGCAGTTAGCACATATGATACAACGATAAATAAATAAATAAATAAAATAAAGATATACGCAGGCGGCAATTAGGAGCCTGCACGCGTTGTTTGTGCGCTCGAAATTAGACGAGACGAATGCATCAGAATACTTCAATATTAGGGTAGTTTGTCACGGTGGCATTGCAGGAAACTGCTGGCTGATGAGCTGGCTAGACAGGAAACCCTGGTCAGAGGATTTAGAGGATTGGGGTTCCTTTAAAAACATGCGGTCTATTCATGGAAAAATGCATCTCGCGTCAACTCAGCGAGCGCTGTGTTAGTGCGCAAACATGCAAAGTCGCAGATCTTTCTAGCCACGGGTTGATCGGGGACGCTCGAGGGAAATTCCAAGGCTAACAAAGCCGCAGCTGGTCTCGAGTTTATCGGGAATTGCCCGTTAGGTGTTCATGCGGTGCATCTTGGAATTGCCCCAAGTCCTTTCAGCAGAAGCTGTCTGAAGGTGAAGGGACATCATCTCAGCACCTTATTTTAAGCTGCCCTACTCTCGTCGGGCTAAGATTCAGACATTTGGGCTCCTACGTTTTGGCTACGCCTGCGGATATTGTGGGTAAATTTCATCAGTAGCTTTATGCGATTAATGGGAATGTAATAAGCCACGGTTGGTCGTCTTACTACAATCCAAAACCCCTTCTTCCTTCTTTCTCCAGTTTGGTTCTTTTTGCTCTGTCTTTTCTCTGTATTATTATGCCATTATGGACGAATTTTGATTAATTGCGCAAGTGGGCCCCTCGCGTGTGCACCAATTTATCCTAACCTAATCTAAACTGGCACATATGATTTTCACCAATTAGTTGGGAAGGTTCTGTAATTCATTTTGGAGTGAATTTTAATGCAATAGCCAGAAAATTTCCATGAAGTTCACTCGGAATTAAATTACAGAACCTGCCTTCTCGAGTGGGTCGTAGTTGGGTGAATTTTTTTTTCTTCAAAGTTGTTCACAACTTACATTTTTTTAATACATCGTTAATTTTTGATGCAATTTTAAAGAGTTTCCGATACTTTTTACCAAAATTTCAGATCTCTTTGCTTCAATTAAATAACTTTATTAAAATTAATATAATATAATATTATATAATAACTTTATTTGATAATAAAATGTAATCCCGTTTTAAGAAGCGTTTTGCTGGGCTCAATAACCGCCTAAAGTATTTTGACTGAATTCAACGAAGTGCCTACCGGCTAAGCACTAAGTGAAGGCAAGTCTGTCTCTCGCCTTTCTAAATTTCTAGGACTCATATAATTTTTAATTAAAAATGTGCCAGTACTGCTCCTGCCTAACCTTTCTGCCTCATGGTTGGTTGGTTTAAGGGTGACCCCGCATCGGAGTGCCACATAGACCGCAAGTTGGGTCCGTTGTGTTGCCCTAGAGCTCATTATTTTAAATGATTTCCCCACCTAACCGAGATTTTTATTGTAGATTTTGGTCAAAGATATTAATTCGTTTCGAAAATTTGATGAGAGATTCGATTTTCAGGTCCGAGAGTACTGAAAGATTGTCAATAGTTGGAGAGCCTAGAAGAGCGAGTCGACTTCTGGCTAGACCCGGACAACTGCACAGCAAATGTCTGCTCGATACTTCCTCATCTTCGTCCTCGCAGTATCTGCACAGGTCGTTTTGAGGAACCCCGAGCCGACGTGCGTGAGTGCCCAAAAGGCAGTGGCCGGTGATAAGAGATGTTATATGCCTTAGTTCGTGTTTCGAAAGACTTATAAGGGTTTTTGTCTGTTTCAGATTGTAGGATGGCCAGATTTGTCTGGTCGTAACGCAAGTAGTTTCCACTCGCCACCTCCGATCAGCAATGCTGTGAAATTCTCGATCGATGAGCATTTTACATGTTGAGAGCGGAATGTGGATTGTGGGTAAGTCACTAACATTTGATTGCGCAGCTCCAGCTCTTGCGAGCTCATCAGCTTTGCAGTTACCTTCGAATCCACTGTGACCCGGTATCCAGATAACTTGGACAGAATTCTGAACACTTATCTCGTTAAGAGATAAGAGACAGGATCGAACCACATCTGAGTGGGTATAAGAGGAGCTGAGTGCTCGAACGGCCGCTTGACTGTCGGTGAAAAAGCGGATATCCTCTAGTGATATTCGATTTTCTAAGAGAGTTTTCGCAGCATACCAGATAGCGCATACTTCCGCTTGGAATACGCTACAGTAGTCGGGTAATCTAAATGATAGATTGATGTGAGGGGAATTGGAAAAGATTCCAAATCCCACTTTGCCGTCTTGTTTTGAACCATCTGTATATATAGTCAGAGGGCCATCGATTTCGGTAAGATTTGTCTTCCATTCTTCCCTAGTTGGGAGTGAACAGGAGAATAGCAAGGGTGGTGATGGAAGACTTACATGATAGTCTATGTCGGAAGAGATAACAGTGTTCCTGTTCAGTATGGCCGAATGGCCGAGATACTTATTCCATTTCGATATAGTTGTTGGTTGACGAGAACTAGGCTGGTTCGCGAGTAGGCTTTTACCGAGGCTATGACCTACTTAACCACAGAAGATAACTGTGGCGTACCCTATCCACCACCTGGGTCGCGCCGCAATAGGTGCCCAACCAAAGGGGGGTGCCTCATACTCACAACCAGGTCAGAACAGCGCCTTTTAGATTATTTGTATGCTAAACAATGTAATCGTTAAGTTATTTCTTTTTCATCTCTTTAATCTACAATGCAAATTCTAATTTCTCAAGCACAATACGCCATTACACAATTCCACTTTTCTAATTGCATTACAAGCAAGAAAAACCACTTACCTCTGTCAACTTAATATTCTTCATCCGTTTAATGACCGACAGCAAAAAGAAATTATAAAAAATTGAATTCTTCTGTGTACAATGACAAAGTCGTAAATCAAATAATTAATGACGCTGGTATCCTTGACCCGTACATACCCATACACACCTATTCATAGTCGCCCACACACACACACACACCTATTTGCATATCAATGCTTGTAAAACACGTCGAAATGACGAAAATGATTGAACCACAACGCGTTGAAACAATGAAGTGAAAGCTTGAAACAATGGAAGAGCTGAAGAAAAATATAGAAATATGACCAAGAGCGACGACAAGAAAGAAGAAAATTGAACAGAAAAATAGCAAAAACCAAAATTATGCAGCTCTCCTTTCACGTAAACGTGTAAGTGTATGGGTGCGCGTGTAGCTCACCATATCACATTTCCGTCGCAGAGTGTACATAAATTGCTACGCAAGACGACATTTAAACAGGATATGCGATACCGTTAACAGCCGAATGCCAGGACAGTACTGGAAATAAAAGGACAGAATATTAAGGATTGGCTTCAAAAAGCATAAACTGTAATGCGCATAAAAAGAGTGAAAGGTCATCTGGATTATAATGGCGCAAAGTATGAAATGACATGCAAACTGCTGGTGCTGCTGTTGCTGCTGCCATTGCCTTTGCTCCTGTTCCTGTTGTTTGGACACAAAAGGACAACATGAAACGTAGTCGGGCAGGCTCTGACAAATTGGATTATAGCTCTTGACAATAGAAAGATAGTGGTTTTGAGGTTGGTTGCGTGGCAAAAAAATTGAAATATTGATCGCGTTTTACACTTTTGTTTCGTGAGTGTATCAAGGTCAATATTCAAATTGTAAGCTCGAGATGCGACGTATATTCATACAGACACACCCTTACGACTGTACATATGTACTCGTATATGTATACAATAATAGAAGTATGTGAACCTTGGTAATAGATTCAAAAAAATTAGTTTCGAGTTATATTCCGATACGTACAGCAAATCAGTGGAAAATACTGCTGTAACGAAGCGCCCGCCCGTTTGTGAATTGATCAAAGCGCCGAAGATATACAGTTTTTTTCGCTGATTCGCAGTACGCATTTTAATATAACTCGGTAAGTTATGAGAATCCGATTATGAAAATTGTAGGGATTACTGATTGTAGTCCCAGCTATTAATAAAAAACATGAGAAAACAATTTTAGGGATGGTGCTTTTTTGAAAAATTTCCTCTTAAAATATTTTTGAAAATTAAAAAAAAAAAAAGATGAATAAATAATTATCAAACAATAAAATAAAAAAATGTTAAATATATAAAAAAGAAAAAAAAAAAATAAATAAGAAAGTAAATGAAAAAAGAGAAAAAAACATAAATAAAAAAGTAAATGAAAGAAAAGAAAAAATATAAATAAATAAACAAAATAATAAATAAAAAAATTAATTAATTAAGAAAATCAATAAACTCTCGAGAAAAGTAAATATTTTCGAATGAAAACTCGATTCTATACAAGTCTTGTGCCGGGCATTTTCCTTGTCGACTTAGAAAAATGATATGCGTTTTCTGTAAAGCGAATGTTGAAGCTAACTATTTAAGGGGGAGCCTGGTTTATAAGGTCAAAAAAATCATTTTTTTTCGTTTTAAGCGATTCCTAATATATTTCAGAATATTCAGGCAAAGTTACAAAGCCTAATTCTTAATATTTCCGTAGATAAAGGGTGTTTTTTTAGAGGTTAGGTTTTCAAGTTGGCACTACTTTTTTCGTAGATGGTCTCAGTTTGGTTTGCCATTTCATAATGAATAGACTTACACCTGAACAACGTTTGCAACTCGTGCAAATTTGGGCCCAAAACGAGATGGCCACCGATCCCGATTTTCACAAGAAAATTTTGTTCAGCGATGAAGCTCACTTTTGGTTGAATGGGTATGTCAATAAGCAAAATTGTCGCATTTGGAGTGAACATAATCCACAAGCCATTGCTGAGACGCCGTTACATCCTCAAAAAGTCACTGTTTGGTGTGCTCTATGGGCAGAGGGAATCATTGGTCCATATTTCCTTAAAAAAGAAGCCGGCCATAATGTTACAGTCAATGGAGAGCGCTATAGAGCCATGATTATAGACTTTTTCGTGCCTGAATTGGACGATGTTGATGTGGACGACCTTTGGTTCCAACAAGACGGCGCTACATGCCATACAGCCAACGCAACAATCGATTTATTGAAGGAAACTTTTGGTGAGCGCATTATCTCGCGCCGTGGACCTGTGGCGTGGCCTCCAAGATCGTGCGATATAACACCGCTGGACTATTTCTTGTGGGGCTATGTGAAGTCGCTTGTCTACGCAGATAAGCCCGAGACGATTGAAGTCTTGGAAGAGAATATTCGGCGCGTTATTGCTGACATACGGCCCCAATTGCTGCAAAAATTGGTCGAAAATTGGGCCTCTCGGCTGGAATTTATTCGAGCCAGCCGCGGCGGCCACTTGCCCGAAATCGTTTTTAAAACATAATGGCAAACCCTTATCTTTATAATAAAGCTAAATTCGTGGCCATAACATTAAATTATATACGTTTTATTTCATCTTGAAAACCTAACCTCTAAAAACAAAACACCCTTTACAAAGCCAAAGGTAGGCGAGCGTTAGGTAGTTACGCTGTGACCGGACAGCTATAGTACAAACTTTATCTTCTTTTCTCGACTTTTCATTTTTATGATTTCTTTGAATTGGCGTACATGAATGAAAAAAAACTAATGCACCTTTTGAAATGAATCATAGCTTGTTCCCTTCAGTATTAAATTCTCTTCTATTTGAACTAACAAAATAAATAAAAAGTTTTTTCAAGATTTTTATACCAAGTTGAAGTGAATTTTTGTTTTATAAAAGGCATTTTTTTCTTTAAAACCTCCAAAAAGTTGAAATTTTGGAATTTCCCTCAGTTTTCTTAGTTCATCTAGAATTAAAAATCATGATAATTAGAAATCCATCTCAATTTTTTGCTTCAGATAATAATTAAGAGGCTGTATCTTGTACGCCAGTTGGAAACTCCAGCGTTGCAGCGCTCTACTAATTTCTATGTTAAACATTTTTTTCAACTTATTTTAAGCAGTACAAAATTTTTTTATACTTTTTAAATGTTCATTAAAAGATAGAAAAAACTTTGCAGTGCTAAATTAATTTTTTCCTTAAAAAAAAAAAAAAAAATCGCAAAGAGATGCAATTTTTAGACCTCATAAACCAGGCTCCCCCCTTAAATTAAGAAGTATGTCTATAAATTTTGCTGCTTAGAATTAAATTTCCGGCAGGATTGTGAGAAAAAAATTGTGTTTTTCTAATTTTTATTTTTTATTTTAAAACTTTCACTAACGTTGCCTCTCATAAATAAATCATACCATTTCTGTAGAAAACTGATTATTTAAATTTTAATGCATAATTTTAGATTGTACTGTTATACAATCTGAATCGTAGCGCCAATTATATATAAATATATACATATCATATAAACCATCAGTTACGTGCACACTTTGTATTAAATGAGTGAGGGTGTGAACTTACTCTGAGTTTTTAATATTAATTATTTACAAATAACAATTAAAAATAATAGGATGCATATAGGCTGCATAAATTACAATAAAGATGTAGTTTAAAAAAAAGGGCAATTAATTTCGTTTCCTTATAAATATTTGATTTGCAATTTTCTTTGAAAATTATACATTCTCTGTTTGCTTACACTGTAGAAAACGTGTCGATTTCATGTAGATTGCTGAAGTGATTGATAAAAATACAAATGAAACATGTAAATAAAATATATTTTAAAAAATTTTGAGGTCAAATAAAGAAGAAAAAATACGAAAATGAAATCAATATTAAAATAAAGAAAAAGAAAAAAATGAAAACAAGAGAGAAAAGAACAAAAAAGAAACGTAAAAATTAAAAAAAAAAAATAATAATAATAAATAAAAAGTATTAAAACACATAAATCTCAATAAAGATTTACATAAATTTTCGTAAATTGAAATCTCCAACACACCGCGTCTTTACAACCTTTCTTCCGCATGTTTTCCTCCTGGTTTTTGTAACATCAAAATGTATGATTCGTAATTATTACCCGCAATCAACAGCAGCAGAAACAGTAGCAATAGAATCAGCTAAAATATGAAAAAATATCAACTTGAACAACTCAAACAACGTGATCATCAATTGATGTCACTCAGCAGGCATTTAAAGCGCTCGATACCTAATATTATTTATTTTATAATTGTTGTTTTTACTGCTGTTTTTCCTTTTCTCTTGTCACGGCCTTCTCCTACTCCTCGCTTGTATAGGTTAATTAAATAAAATACATCCACACAGACATGTACACATGTCCATTTTGCTGGTCACTTGCTTGCGCCTTGTGATTGTTGTTGCAGTGACGATCAGTTGCACGATCAGCTGTGGTCATCCACACAACAAATCATATAGTTACACAATGACAGGCAAAAATTAAATTTACAACAACAAAAATTGCAGCAGTATAAATCTAAAATTAATTGTTTCAACAAATTTGAACTTGCCCGTCAGTCAGTATGTGTATATATTTTCATACATATGTACGTACTCGCCTGCTCGCCCCATTGGTGGCGACTGCACGTTTGCCTCGATCGTTGCCAAACTCGTTCACACCAGCATTGCAGCGCTGCACTTGTCGACCAGTTATGGTGTGCTGTGTAATGACATTGTCGTTGCCGTCATAACGCGCGCGCGCGCTGAACGATATTTGTTGCAAATATCGGTGTTTCCCCTGCTAACGAGTACACTGCGGATGGCTGCTGTTTGTTGTTTTGGTGGTCACGTCGCTCAGAAGTTGCCGAACGCCGATCTACGTCATTCACTTAGCACGGCGTTCGTGTGTATCTAAGTGGTCGTGTATTTCACAGGCGCTCATAAATCGAACGGTAGTTGCCCATTACAATAGCAATAACGCAAAAACAAAAGTTATTAATTAAAGTTGCTTTAAATAATTGTGAGTGCAACAACAATCGTAAGTTAGCAAATGGTGAAGCTTAAAGCCCAAAAACTTGACAAAAGCAATGCAACGAAATTTAAGTGAAGGTAAGCGTAAAGGTGGAAAAGAATGCAAAGAAAGAGCATAATGAATAAATAAAAAGGAAATACATTGGGTAAAAATAACTTTTTTTGTTTTGTTTATTTGCAAGCAGAAGCCACCCAATGTTCAATAGTCAAAGCTCTCTGCTTTTGAGCACACACACACACATATATCAACAGCCAGCAAGATAACATATCAATTAAAACACCTAACCACTCATTCGATAGAGGGCTCGCTTACCCAGCCAGCTTAGCTGTAAAAGAAAATTGATGGCGCTCAAAGAACTGCTGTTTGCGAACGAAGCTCAGCGATCTATGAACAAACATGTGTATGTATGTATGTAAGGATGTATGTATGCATGTACTAGTATGTAGTCGCTAGTTTGACGCTAGTATTAATCGTGAGCGCAATCGCGATTGAATGACGCGCGTGTGTCACACACACACATACACACGATCAGAAGTTGTGCAAATATTATGAGCTGTTAGGGCGGGGGCTGCGAAAATTCAACAATTGTTCAGTGCGGTGTTGCGCTCAACGTCCGTGCCAGCGCGTCCAACACTAGTAGTGCTACTTAGTCGGTCGGTCGAGCGGCTAGTTGCTTTATTGGTACATACGACCATGTAATAACTACGGCGATCGCGACGAAATCAGCGTGAGAACAAAAATAAGAGGAAGAATAAGTAAAAAAAAAAACCAAAAAAAAACATATAGAAGAAAAATATTAAACTAATCTACTAACAACGCAGTAACGACAGCTGGTGTGTAATGTACCGTACTACCTGTGCCGCAGCGCTTTTTGTTTAATTTCATAATTTTGCAAATATTTACAAAACTTCTGAAAGGAAACAAGCTGTGAAAATCAAATCCGCTTGATAAGTGTTGAATGTGCACGTTGCCTGTTTACCACAATGACTTTACTCAGCCAAGTGTGAAGTGTAGAGTGCTTCAAGTGCTCCGTCGATCGAATGCGGCCTGGACAATATAAGTAAATGAAATGAATCACTTGGTGGCATAAATTGACCTGCTGACATTTTTAAATATACTGAAATTTGTAACAATCGTGCTTTGCTTTAGAAACGAGTATGACAAAATTAGATTTTATTATGCGCAAATCGCACAAGGAAATGTATGCTAGTAAATTTATACGCGAACACGACTGAGCTACTTACACGCCTATGATAATGTGTCTTAAAATAAAAATAGTGATAACGAGAATTTAAGCGTAACAAATAAATCGCCTGCTTTGAGCACCGCCATTATCTAAGTAGCTTCAATGTTATATATAAAAAATATATATTTTTAAATTGGATTGGCATAATTTTAAAAGGAATAGAAATACAGAAAAATCGAATACTAGTAAAAAACGAATGTAATTGTTTTAAAGCTCTACAGATGAAATTCCAATATTTTCAACAACAATTGTTTGCTGAGCAATTGTCAAAGTATTTGCTCCCCTAAAAAAAGTGTCTTCCTTTTGTCTCCGATGATAGTAAAGATCACTGATCGTGCAACAGAAAGAAGCCTATACACAGGAAATAGGAAATTAGCAGTGGTGGAGGAATGATATAGTGTTAGTGGGAGCATGCCCATATGCCATTGTTGTGGCGGAATCTTTGATAATGTTTCTGACATTTTGATTTCAACCTCCTTAACAAAATAGAAAGCTTATACACACCTATGTATGCCCGGGGCTTGTATTCTTTGGCTTAGTGAGTACTAACCTCAATAGTGTAAATAATTCAACAATCGTCGGTCGCTTACTCTGTCCTCCGTAGAAGGAGTTACAGCAAAGATCAGTGATTGAAGTGAAAAAAGCATAAATATTACTGATCGTGAAAGTGTGAGTAGTGATCTCATGAAAGATTTGAATTCACTAATAATGCGGCTCATAATTTTTCCTGCGAAAGCTGATCACAGTAAAGATCACTGATCGTTGAACCTAGGAATATTATGCATGAGTGCTTATGGGAATTTTTAAGTTTATTAATCATAAAAATTCAATGAAATAGACTCTCAAAAAAAGCTGCAGTCCAGACCTTTGATCGCGTGACTTAATAATTGTTGATTACTGCTCGTTGAACCGGGAAAACCACATTAATTCTTTTGAGTTATAAATCCATTTGACTTACTGACCACATAGCGCTTCAATATTTTTTCAATTCCCTCATCATAAATTATTAATGAAAAAATAGAAAAGTAAAAATTAGCAGCTGTCTAGACCTCGTGATCACGTGACTTAACAAGTGCGAATTCACGCTGGTAATGACAACAATAATGCTGCTAATTGTTCTGTGATTTCTTTGCTCGATGAAGCCTGCTATAAAATTCCTATACTACATAATTCGTTGAATTAGTGAATGAAAACACTTTCAGGTATGAAGAGTAAAAGTAATATACACAGTTGGAGAGCAAACGTGCGTTTAGCAAAAAGTGGTCTACAGTGCTAAAGTGGTGAAAATTGCTCGCTAAAAAAAAAGTGTAGTAACTTAAGCGAGAAAGTGGATTGGAAGTTTTTTTAATTAAAAATATGTGCGATCAATGTCAAAGCGATCAATAATACAATAAAAGTGATATTCAGAAAAAGAATAATAATAAAAATATGTGATTAGCGTTTCGAATTGAAGCGAGTGGTGGTAGTTATTGCTGCTACTTCGAGGAGCTACATATCTCCCCTTCACATTTCATAAAAAATAGATAATAATAATAATAATAAATGCAAAAAAATACTAATAAAAGTGACTTAAAAGTGTGCAGCCATTTCGGGCCATAATTTATTTCTGCTCACCAATACCAATATCGTGCACAGCTATCCATAAAAGTTGTAACCTATTAAAAGTCACCCGAATTTTTATTGCCAATATCCGTGTTGTAATAAAAGCGTCGCCGCATAGTGTGAATCGACAATTTTTATATTTATTTTTTCTTCTACTTACAATATTTGCTAATAATTATGAAACTTAACGTGTCTCTTCCGCATTCGTCGCTCGCACGTCATAGACGCAGACAAATTCAGGACGGGTTTTGTAAGGTTCCCAAAGTGTGTGGGTTATTAAAAGTGGGGAGGCACATAGGGAATGCATTTACGGCATGTGGCATTACTCATTAAAAATGTCCGCTGTGTAAATTAAATGTTGTACAAATGCAGACAATTTTTCCTAAGCACTGTTTACTTGTCTTCTTGTTTTTTTATTTTTTCTTTTTCTTCGCTTTTGCCACTCTGACGCATAATTCTTCGGCAATAATTCGTTGGCCATTATTCTCTTGTCGCGAATGTTACACGTCGCTCGTTTATTTTGTTTTAGCCCACACCTTCGGCATTCGGGTGCTTGTGAAAAGGCCTAGGAGAGTGAAAAAAATAATAATAAACACAATATTTTCTACATTTGCTTCACGTCTCGTGTGCTAATCGCTCTTACACAGCTCTTCAGCGTTTACAAGTGTTTGTGCTTTCTTCTGACTTCTGTGCGTAGCTAATGCCACTTTTTCTTCGTACTTCTTTGTCTGCTTCCACTATTGTACTGCGTTGTTGTCTTTGCTTATACAACCACAAGACATTGTCGTATTTATTAATTAAACTTTCAACTGCCTGATTAGTTGAATTCGATTCGTTTAATTTACTTGGGCACTTGCCGCTCTGCGCGTCTCTTGGCGTCTCAGCTGTGCTCTTCCTAGTGCGCGCGCTCATTCAACTGCTTGCTGCTCACCGCTCTCTGGCAGTCCAATTTACCTTTATGACACCACGCAATTGCCATTAATTAAAGCTCTCGTACGTCATGCGAACCACTACCGCGACTACCGCGACTGCTGCTCAGCTGTTTTTTCAATTGAAATGTCAACAATTTTCTATTAAAATTTATTTTTTCCTGTATTCACTCGCTCTCCGCCCGTTCACTCTTCGCTGGTTGACCTTACCTGTGCTGCCGCCATGCAATGGCTGCTGCTTTCCGTAGCCCGTCAATGCATTGGGATTGCAAATATTTTTCCTCGTTTGCTCTCTGTGTTTTCTATTTATCACTGCCGCATAGCGTTTTCATGTTTGTGTCAATCTAAAATATTAAAATTTTTATTTTCAATTCTTTGTGTGTGTAGGCATGGATCTGTTCACCTGAACGTTTGTTTGTTTCTTCATATATTTTTATATTGCATTTCTGTCATTTCTTTAATGCAAATGTTTACTGACGTTAGTCGCCAATGTCTGTTGTTATTGAATATAAAAAGAACTATACGGCGTATAAGAAATTAAATATATATCCGCACCGCTTTGCAAGTATGATAGAAGACTTTCTGTATCTTTTTTAGCTTTAATTCAATGTAAATCCTGAAGTCTAGACTAATTGACAAGGTTCTGTAGTGTGTTTCTTTCTTGTAAAGGTTTTAGTTTAGTCATTGCTCCATAATTTAAATATTGTATACTATGTATTATGGAAATAAATCAAAATAATCTGTAGTTTCAAGCATCAAACTTCCTAAGAGCCGATTTTTCAGTGCCAGTTCAACTGTGGTGAATTTTTCGCACTGAGTTTAAGTCAGGAAAATGGGCGTTTAAACTTAGTTTAACTGACTTGAAAACCTGGGTGAAGGTGATGTCCCTTTCTCATCTCCCGTGACGATTCGGTACAAAAAGCGCTGCTTATGACTGCGTGTTGGTCGATGGCGAGCGAGATCCTGGGAAGCAATTTGAAGGCGACTTTCTTTGTTCTTTTCGTTGAGCTTCTGAGGAACCCAGACACAATTTTTTTCGATAAATCCAATTGAATGAAGGTGATTGAGAACCGTTTCACCACTGGTTTGGCGGCCGTTCTTCTACAAAAGTGATTTGAGAGTTTCTTCATCGAATTCAGAAGGCCTTCGCAAACCATTTCCGTGCTGTATACTCGCCTATAACACCTTCTCCATACACGTCGCAAAAGTCTCGGTCTGCTTTGGCAGCTTTTTGAATGAAAATCAAAGAAAAGCAGGTGTCGAAAATGTTGATTTTTGCCTCCGGGGTATTCCATTTTTAAGTCTCAAAACTAATAAAAAATTAAATAATTCGAAAATACTGTTAACATAGATTTGTAGGGCAGAAAGAGATCTATCGAAGAAATACTCACCTTTTACCAAACAGCAAACAAATCGTTGTAAAATAAAAGAAAACATAAAAACGCCATGAACTTATTCGCTAACCCAATGCTCTCTTCAGCAAAACAAGTCGTGCGAATGAAAATATTACCCGTGAGTTACTGCCATGACATTGGCGACAGGCGTGACATTTAAAAACCGTAATTGAAAAATTCGTGTACATATTTGCATTTTGTAATTAGTCTTAAATGTAATTAGTCTTAAAGTAATAGATGTAAAAGTCGGTGCCGCTAGTCTGGCGGGTGGATGTCATTAAGAGGAATTGCATTTTCGACGCTTATAGCGCCGTATAACGGTTTTAAACACAAGAAATTAGACAGCAAAAAAATAATATTGTACTACCGAAAAAGAGGAATTCCGGAACATTGAGTAATTTTCAAAAGTGTAAAAAAAAAAAAATTATAATAAATAAAGCAAATATTCTTACATTTTCTATAACATATCATTTAAGTTCAAGAAATACGCTTATGGGGAGTACAGCGCCTACTTTCAAGTAAATATTATTTGATGTTAAAAAGTGCGCTGGGTATCGTAAATTTGATTTCGCTCGAACTTAAACTCTGCGCTACTTATTTCCATTACTTTTGCGTTAAAAGAATGTTTTGCACTGTAAGTCGGCGTCCGTGCCCCTTAAAAGACACAAGCATGACTGGTATCTTATCTCTTAATATTTATTCAGACCTTCTAGTATTACTTACAAATAATGCTAAATAAATATTCCAATTGAGAACATGCGATTGTTTCACGCCAATACCCCTGTACAATTTTTTAAGTACTTCAGTATTTTAGTTGGCTTCCTATTACTCACGCGTTCGCGTGTAGTGCTTTTCGATATTTACATAGTCTGTATTTATTGCTCGCTATTTCCTTAAATCATTCCTACGCCATTTGTCATGTCTAACTGAACTGTCACTGCTTTCAGGGCAATGCCCTGCAGGAAAATCCACCGTAACTGTACTGGGTTGTTTCTAGTGAATTTAGAACCGCGACTAAATCGTTTAATTTTTCTTTTTCATGGAGTGCTGTCCAAGGAAGAGTCAATTATGCCCGGTTGCATACATTTTTCCGTGCTTCGGAACTAATCTTAAATTCGACAAATGTTAACTACTATCCTCGCAGGCCTTTTTCATTAATTCCGAACCAGTTTAAATTTTTTTACGCGGAAAAATTTTAAAAAATTAACAAAAATTTAGAGCACTTTTATTTTAATAAATTCTGATTAAAAATTTTGAAATTTCGATGAATTTTTATAAATTTTTTACAAGATTTTAAACTTGGATTATTAAGGTTTTTATTATAGAATGAACTATGTATATATGTATATAAAAAAAAATTTGTAAATGTGTGGTGTCTTCTTATTTTCGGTGTGTGCCTGAACAGCGAAGTGGTGCCGAATTAGCGAAATCGTACTAGTGCTGTATAAGAAATTTATTTCGCTACTTCAAGTTTTCCCTGCTGGGTCTTTACAAAGTGTCACTTTGTGTGTATTGCAGTTAACAAGTGTATCTCGATTTTGTGTTCATTTTCTCAAAAATCATTTCAATAATTACTATTTTACAGCGCGTGTTTTCCGTTATGAATCTCTGATTTTTGTATGTTTGTTTTTTTGTTGTCAATTTCAAAGTAATTGCCAACATCTGTGCAGCTGCTTTCTTGTAGTCACCGCTTTCGTTAATGTTTTTAATTAGTATTTTTTTCGCGAAGGTCTTATAAAGCACTTTTCCTCAAACAAAACAATTTGTCATTCATTAAATTTTCAGTAAAATTTAGTTGCGAACATTTTATAAATCAACTAATACATCTATAGCCATATTGTCGTAAGCGATAATCGCGTAAGTCGAAAATAGTGTTTCGAGAATATTTGTTTTATATCTTTAATGCGCATTAATGATAAATGAAGGGAATACGTTAAGCATACAGAGGGGCTCACAACAATAAACAGCGAGTTTTGACTATCTATTTTTTATTTTATTATATTTTTTTATATTTTTCTATATTTTTCTTTTTTATATTTTTTAAATAGTTTTTTAATGCTTTTTTATATTTTTTAAATATTTTTTCAATGTTTTTTTTATATTTTTTAAATATTTTTTGTAATGTTTTTTATATTTTTTAAATATTTTTTTTTTAATTTTGTTTTTAATTTTGTTTTTGTTTTAATGAAAATGTAGGTTATACCACAAACAAAATTATGTTACTCAAAACTTCGTATTTTTTGCAAAAAAAAATTACACCAATTTTCATCAAAATTTCGAATTTTTATGAAAATTTTGGGTAGGCAGAAGAGCCCATTTATTTTCTTCCACAAAAAAATATCGAGCATTCGTCTTTGAAGAAAATGCATAAAATCTTCAAGAAAAAAAGAAAAAAAAGTATTGAAAAACATTTCGAATTTTGGGTTACTTGAACAAAATTATACCAAAATTGAATTTTGTAAAATTGTGCACAACGTGTGAAACTGTGAGTTATATAGCTTTTGTTGTTGTACACATACCTACATACCTACATTTTTATCAAAGCAAAAAAAAAAAAACAATTAATAAATAGACAGCTAAAACCTACAAAATGTCGCTGTGCTATTATTGGGTGCACCTCTGTGTGTTAATGTTTTGTAATAATGTGGGCCAGAGAGATAGGGGTTTGAGTATTAGTAGTTATTGATTGTGACCACAGATGCGTATAACGTATGATTTGTTTGTTCATATTGTTTCCATCTATGCATTATTATCTGAACAAATGTATACTAAAAAACAAATAAAAAAAAAATAATTATTCAAAACTCACGTGCACGCCACAGGTTTAGAGAAACAGAAGTTGCCAGGCACAAAAAAAAAGTTTTAGGCCCTAACGCGTTTCGGCACAGTACTCGATAACCCCTCCCATATCCAGCAAATATTTCGCGTTACGATTACAGGTAACCCTCCTATAACGCGGTACTTCTATAGCGCGATTTCGCTACAACGCGGTTTGCGAATTGCGGAATGTTTCTTATAACGCGACTCCTACAACGCGATTTTTAAGCATTTTTTAAATACATATTCTATAAACTGTATTCTATAAACACACAATTATCAAAAATTACTTGTGTATATGTGTATATCTATTATTCGTAGTCTCATAAAGAAATAATAATATGTCTGTATTATACATATGTACATACTAAAAGTGTATGAATGTTTGTATGCACTATGGAATTTTGCAAACCGCAATTTTTTCAAACATTTACACACACGTTTTTAGATAAAACAAGGGGTTTCCACGAAAATTAACTCTTGAGCACTGTTGCCAACTCCCTCTGAGTAACGAGAGCTAAAACACCTCAAAAAAAGAGCTAAAAAGAGCTAGAAAATTAAAAAAAAAAAGAGCTAAACAAAGAGCTAAGAGCTAAAAAAAATATTTGAGAAATATTCAAAAGAAATCTTGAACATGATTTATCTGCCTACCAGGAAATCTATAAAGATTTACGAAGTAGGACAAAGCAGACATCAATAAAAGATTTTTTAAGACCAGCAATAATAGCTGAACCGGATCAATGTGATAGTGGGTCAAGCTCGGATTTTGAAATAGGACGACCAAGAGCAAAACGTTTGAAGCAAATTATAATAAGTGAGGACGAGGAAGCGGATTTGTAGAAGGTTGAGATTTAAAATCCTCTGAAATATGTAGATTTGAAAATCCGTGTCTATTTTTCCCAGATTTTATTTTCCTTAGTTTTATGTTATTTAAATAAATGAATTGCTTTTCGCTGGTTAATTAAATGAATTAATTTATGTTATTATATTGAAATAGACAAATAGAAAAATATCTTTGAAAAAAAAATTTTTTTTTTTCGATGAAAGGTCTAATATAATTAATTCGGCTGAGAAAACTTTAAAATGTTACTTGCGTGATATTGTTTAAGAAAAGGAAAAATGGAGGAAAAAAAAGTTTCCTACAACGCGATTTTCCTACAACGCGGAGTTTTTCAGGAACCAATTAATCGCGTTGTAGGAGGGTTACCTGTACTTGCTTTTTCACGTCACTCAGCCAGCGTCACTCATACGCTTTGGCGTGCTAAATGCGACACCAATTTTCTTTCAGTATTTCCCTGTATTACCTCATCACAATAAGAAGTATGCATGAAATGAAGAATACATTAAATACTCGATTTTTACTACCTTCACTAATTTGCTCAAATTATTTGTTGTAAAATAAGATATAAGCGCTTGCAACTGGTTTGTGAGCTGCTGTCTTAAAGACTTCATGGAAATAAACCAGACTCCTCAAGTTAATAATTGCATTTATTTATATACTTAGTGGCAAAATATGAGCAAGTCTTTTGACAGTCGCGCCAACAGGTTTTTAGCGAAATTTCGTAGTGACGTTAAGTCGCGACTCAAAGTGAAAATATGTTATGCATTTAATTTTATTTAATTAAATTTTCACTTTATTTTTAGGTTATGCAATTGCGTGTAGTTTAACTTTGCTCAGCACATACCATCCATCTATACCCTTTCCCCACCCACACACGCTTGTACATTTGTTGCTGACATTATTTCGTTTCAAAAATGCATTTCACATTTTACACTTGTGCCTTGACGCATACCAAACATGCGATACATATCGATGAGCAGCTGCTTTCCCTATTAATTTTCATGTAAATCAGTTTATACGAATCTGTTACACACACATTCACGCTTGCATTTATATTGGTCATATGTTATGTGTTGCATGTGAACCACCGCCAGGACCTTGAGGTGCCAATCACTGTGCTGTCAAGTTGTTGCGTCTCTGGAGTAAAGCAGCAAACCACAGCCGTGTCCACTCCCGCCCACTCGTGCTCACACCTTCGGTTAGTTGCAATTTACGAGCGCTTTGCATTTCATGCGTGCAGAGATAAGAATGGCCTGTAGTCATGCTCGTGTATTCTTATACATATGTACAGGTACATATGTAGGCATGCATTTGCTTCGCTTGTTTGAGAATTTTTTGTAGGACTGTGTGCTTGTGTCTTGTTCTCATTTGTTGTGTGAGTTATTTACCTATATTTTGTGTCACAGCAGTGCTGGCGGCAGTCATGTGGCGGCCAGACTACGGAGCGACCATATGCTCGCTGATAAGCTATGATGTCGCAGTAGGAGTGGAAAGTGCGGAAAGCCGAGGAGGTGAGCGGGTATAGCCAGAGAAAATAGGCAGAAAAAAAAATATTTTGTTAGCAGTTAAAAATAATTAGTTTCCATATGCTGAGCATTGCTACTGTTTTCCTTTCTGTTTTCATTATGACAAACAAGTACGGGTGATAGCAAGATGACAATTGCTTGTGTGTCTTTATGTGGAGTAGCTATAAATTTAAGTGCCTATTGATAAATTTACATACTTGATGGGTGAATTTGAATCTCCTTTTTGACGTCCATATCTTCAAAGTAGTAGCCTGCCGTTGGAGTACACTTTGGACAACATTTTTTCCTACTTTAGTTAAATTCGATTTTCCAAAGGGCTTTTAGTTCACGTAGTGACTTATGTCGATTTTCTACTTTCTGTGACTACAAACGAAGATGAATAAGATGAATATGGTGGTTGTGAACCTCTGGCGCAAAATTAATCATCCAATGTTTTTTTTTAATACTTTTAGACTAATATCAAAAATTATTTCTTAGTAAGCCTTAAGAAATGTTACATTGCCTATATTAAAACGAAATAAGTAAATTATAAGTTTATTTTTTTAAGTCTTTATTTCTTGTTAAATTATTTAGCATTGATCTGTTTTTCACAGTTTGTAAGAAATACTGCATTTTTAGATTATTGAAAAAAAAAATAGACATTTGGAGTGATGGAAATATTTATTTTCTGCTTGTATACTGCAACTATCTTGTTAAATATGATTGACGTACGACGCCATTTGCATAAATTAGAAAATCTTTCGATAGGGTGATTCATTTTGCGCCACCTTGTACATAGATAGGTATAATTTTTTTTGCTAATGAACTCTAATAGCCCAAAAATTCCAAATCTCGACTGTACTTTACTGAAATATCGATTTTTGCAATTTCTAATAGAAAATCTTTCTAGAATTACCAATTTTTTTTTTATCAAAATCGATTTGTGTCGTTCTTAATTATTCAGCCTTCCTTCCTGCGCACAATCTCCTGTTCAGCACTTTAGTTAACTCTATTCGTAAAAGTCAATTTGAAGTTCATGGTTTTTAATGAAATTTGGTTAACCTCAAAATATATTTCTTGGCCCTCTGGATTACTTTCCCCTCACTTTGGCGCTGGCGTCTGGATTACTTTGGCGCTGGCAGTAAGTAATTAATATGTGTTTATTTATTTATATGAAATATAATTATAAATGCTTATATTACACAATTAAGGCAACTAGCAGCATAGTCTGTCAGCCTTACTATTGGGGTAGCCTAATTTTTCCCAGTTTACTTTTGGGTATTTAGGTAAATTAGAATCCTATCACGAAAATTGTCTGCATTAAAGCAAATACGGCTTTCTAGACACCAGTGTAAATATCGTTTAAGTTGTGCACAGTCGCTCTATGTTGTATGTATAAGTACATATTGACTCATTACCTCACATGCATTCATACATACATCCATATTTGCTGCCTGCATGCAGATAGGCAGGCTGTTGACTCCACCAGCTGCCAGACGTATTGCTATACAATTTATTTAGTAATAGTTGCTCTGTTCTGCTGTTGCGCTGCTTTCAGCTTCCTCGTGAGCAACTTATACTCCACTCGCCTGAAATCACCTCACCTTACGTCACTTCATCCAACTCAACACCTACAAACTACATTTTTACTCTAGCTCTTATTATGCTGTAACTGCTATTGTTAAAGTTGCTATTGCTTTTGTTGTTGTTTTCATTGTGACACAATTGTATTTATTGTTTCGTTGCTGTTGCCTACGACCGTTAAGGGAATAAATTACAACAAATAATAAATATTCATGGCCCAGTTGGGCAAAAAGTACACACTGGCATGTGCAGACGATAACGGTGAAGAAAGAGAGGAAAGGAGTAGAAAAAAGCAACAATTTCGGAAAAATCATATCATCTGGGGTATTTATTAATTTTTTGTTTGTTTTGTACATGGTTGTGTGGCTTTTGTTCAACTGCGCGTGGGCGTGTTAATAATGTCATCATCGGTACGAAACTCAAAGTAGCGCACCAAACTGGAGTACACAGATAGGCGCATAAATTTTTTACCTTTAGCTTAGCCTATCTTAACGGTATGATTGTTATGGTTTCTGCACTTTTAGCATTCAGTTCTACTGCATTGGTTTGTTGTTGCTGTGGTAGTTATTTCATATCAAGCTCTGACGTTGTTCAATAGCAGCAGCCTCATCAGAAGTGGGAAGGACTTCTCCGAGCCATTTGATACCAAAAGAGGTTTCAGACAGGGTGACTTGCTGTCGTGTGACTTCTTTAACCTGATGCTGGAACAGATCGTGTGAACCGCAGAACTTAATCGCTCAGGCATAATTTTTTATAAGGCGTTAAGCTGCTATGCTTTTATAACAAAAGTGTACCAAAAGTGTTGGTGCTTATTTTCGGATTTCAAATAACAAGTGAGTACTGCTTGCCACCAGTAGGTATCACCGGCCACTATAGTAGGAATTTTCTCTAAATCTGTCTGGCTTTCGCTAGTCTTAGCTGGGACATCTTTGATTCAGATGTAAGTGTGCTACAAATGAGAGTTATTCTCTTAAAACAGGAAGTCAGTTTCTTCAGTATACTAAGGCTTCATTAAAAAATCCAATCATTCCCTTTATCTATGAAGTACGATTTAATCAATGCGCTGACTCGGTTGGCAACGAAAAAATTTGAGTTGGGTTGAAAGACATTTTTAATATTTTCCCTCAGCAGAGAGGGAAAGAGAATTCTTAGTTTTATTAAGGAGTCTGGAAAGTATTGAGGGGTACTATAATGCTAACAATCCTTGATGCCATGAAGTACCTTAGCCAAATAAGTATTTAAGTATGCCTGATTATTTGTAGAGTCTTCCGTATTTTTTGCGCTCACACCCCAAATCCAATTCTTCAAAGTACCCCTCATTTATTAACCCATTTTCTGTCCTCAATTGCCAGTATTGATTGTATAAATATCGATTTAAATACAATTTCGCATGAATTCATTACTTTCATTCTCGTTTTTATGTTTTTTTTTATTTATTTACCTGCGAAAATGTATAAATTAAATTTGTATAAAATTTTATCTACGCAATTTACTCGCTCGATTTAAAAAGGTCTTTTCTTCTTCAGATTTCCTTCTTCGTATAAGCAAAACACATTTTATGTTTTCTTTTTTTTTTTGC
This sequence comes from Anastrepha fraterculus, assembly GCA_037575425.1. Classification (NCBI taxonomy): domain Eukaryota; kingdom Metazoa; phylum Arthropoda; class Insecta; order Diptera; family Tephritidae; genus Anastrepha; species Anastrepha fraterculus. Next base: position 26,183 of record JAYXIM010022809.1, read on the forward strand.
CGGCTTGCAATCACTTTATTGTTATTGGTATAAATGGAGAAATTGTCTGGTTATTTAACACAACTCTGTTGATTTCGGCAATATGTTGTTGATTCCATGCCGATTGACATTTTGCCATATTTTATTCCAAATGCAAAAGTAATGTAAACATTTATGCTTAAAACGCTTTTTATTTCCTTGCTTGGGTCAATAAAGATTTGCATTTTGTGTTTGTTCGCTCACATTGCCGATGTTTATTTACATTTTTGCTGACAGCTGGATTTGATTTGAACAATAAATTTGCGTGAAACTCGTCTGTGGCTTGCTAATTGAAAGACATATTTCTTCCTAATAATCTCACATGTTTATCTATAAATGTACGTATGCATGTACGTACGTAACGTTGTGTTTATTTGATTTTGAATTAAATTTTTGCTGAGCTAAGAAAAGTACCATAAAACAAGGGAATCCTACTTTTGCTGGAATAATTACCTTTGACAAGTTGACACAGTTTTGTAGTTTAAATAAAGCAATTGTTATGGTATAGGAGTAGTATGGGTTACAAGGGTGGTTCAACTTATTCTTTAAATATATAAAATGGTATGTAAAAGAGTAAATTTCTCTAGTAAATTAGGACTATTAAGTGGAATTATAAGTTATGCTCTTTATCTATGAAGCGCGATTTGGTTTGATTATCTGGTTCGATCCCACGAACGACAGGGGCGATATTACCTTCAAAGGTTCGATCATTGCTGGATTCTGCATAACATTGACTTTAGTCAGGTTTCCATCAAAAATATGTTGAACTGACCTCGCCAAGATGGCTGAAATCACGTTTACTGAACTTAGAGTGCGATATTTTATCGATTGATTGAGGGTCTGTGAGTCATCGGCTACCTTTATGCTGAAACCAAATATCGCTTAAATCCATACCTTTTAGTTCAGTCATATTAAAAAGTGCAGTCAAATCCTCCTTACGAAGCGACGGCTGTGACACCCAGAAAGCTTCTTCTCTATTGGCGCTTAAGCGATTCTGGCCGAGTTTAAGGAGGCCTTCTTCTTCCTCTGCTACCACCAGCTGAGACCGCATCCAATACTTTCAGACCCGGAGAATTTGTATCCATTCGGTCAACATGACGCAGCCAACAAAGTCGGTGGAACCTTATTCTTTAACCCTACAAAATTTTGGCACATGTTTTGCTTGTACGCGTTTACTTTTTTTTTGTACCCAACCCCAAACATGGAACGGCGTATTTTTTCAAAGTACAGTTCCATAGTACCTCTGGAAAAATATTTCGTCGTATTTTATCCGCCAACTTTCAAAAGCTGAAGTGCATTGCATTAAAAAAACTTATTTCGAAAATTTTAAAAGCTTCGTAATTGACTTTTCGAAGCCCTTTTGATATATCCAGAAGTACTTAACTCTACAATACCTCTCTCGGCTCCCCTGCTAAGCCAGTGGTCGCAAAACTGATATTTCTTAAAAGAAAAGATGGTTGTAAAGAGAAACTTTGGCAGATTTCACTATGAGGCTTGCTTGGCATTCCCGGTCGGGGGTCAACTGCTCTTGAAACAACCTTTTTAAATCATTTAATGTTTTATCTTCGCAGTGGGCGTCGAATCCGCAATCGACTAAATGGTGGTCATGCACCAACCCTTACAGTTACGACTGTGCCTTTTTATTTTATCCACTACACGTTGCCTACTCCATATTTTTGATAAACAAAAGTGTTTTTGTGTCGTTACTACACCGAAATTGGCTGCAAATGACAGACGATTTATTGGCAGTTTATCAGAACAAAAGGCAGATATAATCATGACAATTACAAAGAATGGCAAAAATATCGGCAAAACCACGAAGGCAAATAATTGCGCTGATATGATAAACAAGCAGCAAAAAACAAAAAAGAAACAAAAAGTAATACCGAAACTGCCGCTGCCTCTTCGCTGTGCCATTAAAATTTGCGATTGCTCGAGTCACAGCTACATAAATATATGTATGTATATTTCTATGTTTATTTGAATGTATCTACGAGTGCGTTTTGTTTGCTAGTTGGCTTTTGTTTTTTTCCTCGTTTTTCGCTTTGTTTTTTGGGTAATTGTAGCACTTATGGTTGCCTACTATGTTATTCACTTATATATTAAAGTTGACGGTGTGTCAATATCACTCATTGGCATGGCCACACAAACACTCCATCGTACATTCACGGTCAGACGTGGAGGAACTTTGTGCGCTGGCAGCGCGGATTGGCGATGACCGACCACGCTATATTCGACTCAAACCGCAGGCAAGCAAGAAAAAATGGTTTTCAAACGTAAAAATATTACACATACGCCATGTAGTACAACGCACGTAGTTGTTGCGTATCGTAGCTACCGTTTAGTAACTAGCAATGCGACTATGTCACTGCGTGCGTGTGTGTTATGTTGTATGAGTTATTGATGGGCATGATTGTGCGCTTTCCCACATTCGACATCGATTCTCTACCTTCCTTCCCCTACTATCCTGTTAGGGGCATAACGGTCGCTGATAGCGTAGTGTATGCGAAATGCTCCACCCATCACCACAACTTTTATTATCAATGGGGAAGGCTGGAGTAGACCTCAATGAGCGCTCGAATTGCGCCACTCATTCAGTGCGCTACGAACCTGCCAACTAACCTGTACATAATAGTTCGTTTAAAGTAATCACCCCCTGAGGAAAACCGCGGCCCTCGGCCCATGACGCTCGTTACTCATTACTTGCGACAACTCACGGTGCTTTTTTATGGCTTTGATTCAGATAAGAAATGCTCGTTCTTCGTTTTTTCTCTAACTTTACTGCTTTTGTATTTGAATTTTATTTGAGCGTTTTAGTTAATAGCGTAAGTGCAAAGAGGCATGATTAAATAAAATTTGCGTCTAAAGTCTACCGAAAAAAAGAAGCGAAAATTTGGTGTTTAAATTTGGACTTATACGTATATGTGTGTGGATTTGTACAACCCATGGAAGCGCGCGTGTGAAATTTTAGTGACTTGAGAGGAAGTTGTTTTCAAGGCAATGCTTCCACAAACAGTGAACTGAAATTATGACGAATATGTTTTTTTAAATAAAAATTTTATTGCAGCACAGCTGGCGATAATACGCACCAAAGATTTTTGCACATTTAAGCAAATAAAAAAGTTGAAATGTGTTGTAAAATATTTAGTACATAATATAATTTAAAAAAGTGCCACAAGAAATTAAAAATAAAACTTTAAAATGTAAGAAACACCAAAAAGTATTAAAAAAAAATTTATTTACAAGCGTAAATAAATGGTTACAAGCTGCGAAATATAAAATAAAAGAAAATCACCACCTTGAGTGCCAAATAAAAAAGCTAACTTTTTCAATAAACTTAAATTCGCATCGATGAGTTTCGCCTCGGCCAACAGTAAGACCTCCGATGAAACCGCCACTTCACTTCACCGGGCTATTACTGCATCTACAAGCACAATACCGACAGATTTCGCTGAAAATTCGGCGGCACACACAACACTTTCAACACCGTCACTATCATCACCACCATCAGTGGTGCCAAGTGCCACCAGCGCACAAACAACACCGATCGGCACTTCAACTTTTGCTCCCACTCACTCTTACGCCGCCTCTGTGCCTACCACTAGCTGTGGCGTCACGTCAACGGTAACATTCAATCCAGCTGTCACCACTTTCACCGCTCATTGGACACATAACTCCAGCAGTGAAAGCAGCGGCAGTAGTGCCAAATCATCCTTTTCCTCATCAACTTACTCCTCAGCTCTCTCGGAGACATCGGCAGCAGTTGCTGCAGCAACAAAGGCGGCAGCACCAAGACCGTCGTCGTCTTCATCGAGCACAGCGCGCAAAGGTGTTGCTCAACATAAAAGTCCTGCCAACGCAACCAGTTCGTTTGTGGTTAAATGTCTGTGGAAGACGGTGCGTTTTATGTGGCAGGTTACGGAGATACCGATGAAAATCGGTGAGACCATCGGCAGCATTTATAGATATGCACATGATTCGGTCGAAACAATACTCTGCGTAGCTGGGTGAGTTTAGCGATTTAATGAAGTGGTAGGAATATTAGAAAAATAAGGGTTTACGCGCGCGAAAATGTTTGTGACTGGGTTCATCTGCTAAAAGGTGGGTAATAGAACGCTTATATAAAAGAATTTACTGTTATGAAGCTTTAAGGAGCAGCATACAAAATTCCGTGTTTCGTTTTCATACTTTTATTATTGAAATATTCCACCTACTTTACACCATTTCGAGGTGCATCTGTGCACCATTTAAGTGCCTTTTGATTATAGTGGAAAAAGGGCAGGTACAAAAGGGAGTGGTTGTTAGATTCCAATATAAACAATTCGAGAGTAGTATGGCTAAAGAGGGGAAGTGGGGAAGTAATATGCGAAATATATGTCTAAGGTTTTTTTGCTGAGTGTACTAATCTTTATTTATTGAGTGCAGAGACTGTATGTATTTATTTGAGTTTGACTGCGAAGAGGCATTTGTTTTCGGAGCGCAGTTAGCTGAGTTTCTGGAGCGGCTATTGAAGGTTATCGCACTTAAAGGCCATATGGTTTATAAACACACATAAAACCTATTATTCGTTTCATAAACTTTATGAAAATTTAAGAAAATCGTGCAGGTGAATGAAAGTAAAACACCTGAGGTGGCTCGGATACGATTTGTTTTCTGGGAGGGAGGACTGAATTATTTGGCACGAAGCTAGTTCTTTTCATATATTTCATACATATTTTCTTTTGTGTGTAAAAGCCGTCCTCTTCCTTTAGGATATCCTGCTTGCCTCGATCTGTAACTTTTTTTAAGTACCTAATATACAAATTAACCTGCCTCTTCTGACTTATGGAGTAGGAATTTCGAAACAAGCCAATTGCTTAGCCCTACTATTTTGTCAGAATTGCCGAGATCTATTTATAATATGGCATTGCTATTATTGCAAAGGCTTTTAAAAGCTGCCTTCAACTGTTCAGTGCAATGGTGCTTTAAGTGACTTCATGTGTTGCTCTACAGTCGTTTATCATTTTTGACGAAGGAGGAAAATACTTCACCAGATGTTCGCTCCTTTGGAGAGGTATTCGTACTGTGTGTGAAAAAGGTCCTTCTGAATTTGGTATTTTCATTTGGTATTGGCATCATAGTTTTCTTCGTGCATCTTTGAGTCCTTTTGGCAGAACATCGGTTTTCATAGTCTGCTGTTGAAAAACAAAATCTGATTGAGCCTTTAAAAACCAGGTGGATAACATTTTCGGTCGCTGTTCTCCATTATTTACTTACCTGCTTAGTTTTTGATAGATCGATGTCTATGCAAAATTTATCAAAAACACAAAAAAATTATAGAACATAAATCAAAGAACTGGATTTAGTTAATTTATTGATAAAAAATCGTTTCCAATTTATGTTTAGCAATATTCGCGATTTAGCGCACTTCTAATCTGATACGTTGTCAAATACTTGATTCCACTAAAAAATTTCCAAAACAAGTGACTACTTCTTATATAATCGCAAAATGAAGAAGTTTTGTTTACTTAAAGCTAACAAGTGCCAGGTGTGGTGGGTTTAAAGTTTTAATAATAAATGTATATATTTTCATTAGAATCAATAAAATGATGGTGAAAATTAGATTAAACTTTAGTTTCTTCAAAGTAATTATTACGGTAAATAGCATTAAATGACACTTTACTTTCAATCCCCCATCACGCCTCTACTCAATCGGTTCCATATCGATTAGCCTGCCATGATAATGTAAAAAAAATTTTGTTCGTATTTGATTTATTGGCTTAAATGTTAATACTAGTTAACAGAAGAATTATACTTCGAAAAAAAACCTGGATTTTCAGCGTATTTTGAGGTTACTCACATTTCATTATTTCTAAAGGAACGTCATCAAAATATTGGCACAAAATGCTATTTTTGAAATAATTGTCGCTTATGAAATAAATAAAATAATAATTAAATAAAGAAATAAAATATAAAAAAAACTAGAAAAAGAAAACAAAAAAAAAATTTATAAAAAAAAGTAAAAAAAAAAACTTTAATTAAATAAAAAGATTAAATTAAATTTAAAAAAATTACAATAAACTAAATAAAAAAAGCATAAAAAAATTCAAAAATAAAAATATTAAAAAATAAAAAAATTAAAAAAAATAAATCAAAAAATTAAATAAAACGAAAAATAAAAAAATTTGCAAAGTAAATAAATAAAAATAATTTAAAAAAATTATAAAAATTAAAAAATAAATGAAATTAAAAAAAAGATTAAACAAATTAAAAAATTTTAAAAATTAAATAAAATAAATAAAAATTATAAAAATTAAATGAAACATTAAAAAAGGTGCAAAATAAACAATTAAATAATAATTAAATAGTAAAATGAATAACTAAAAAAAATAATTAACAAAAATTAAGAAAAAAAATGATTAAAAAATTAAATAAATAAAACAATTTAAAAAGTAAATAAATTAAACTAACAAAAAAAACAACATAAATAAAATCAATAAAAACATTTTGAAATTTTTTTTAAATAAATAAAATATAAAAAATTAAAAAAAAAATTGCAAACTAGTGTAATCTGTTGGCGTGCTTACATTTGCGTTCACTTATCAAATTTGTTCTTGTACTCAAGTGGGTACTTCCTGCCGCTTGAGCGCAGGTATTCTCAGATTAAATTGCGCAAGAATTATTTTAAACCCTTTTTATCGCTATTTTTAACCTCCCTTTCTCAACTTTTTACTAATTAGATGCCTTTCGTTTTATTTGTTTATTACAGAAAAGCGCGTCGTAAGGAGCGCGATGGTGATCAAAATTCAACAGATACCAAATTATATTTGGAGGAAAGCGTTTTAGAACGTAAGCTACCTGAAGCCGATCTCAAAGCCTTAGTGGATCTTCCAGCTGGCTTGGACTATAACGAATGGCTGGCGTCACATAGTAAGTGCTCAAGTAGAAATTTGAAATAAGTAGTTAAGAAATAAACAAATTACGAAATCTTTTCAAAGGTGAAAACATCGCTAGTCACCAGCAATAACCGCTTAAGTTGAATATCAAACTTTCGAGTAGGCATTAAAAATCTTTAATAAATAAGTGACGCATTCACTTAGTCACTTGAGGTGGTAAAAATGGTTTTATAATCCAGTTTTTGTGGCCAAAATGCTACTATTGTTAATTGGAAATCTGAACAAACATAGCAAGAGTATAAAAAATTTGCTTAGCAATCTTTCTCGGTATCGAAATTTGGCTTCAAAATATTTTCCCAAAGGCAACCGTCACGCCTCTACCTCAGGTAGGTAAAGATTGCTCGGTCTTTGATAGAATTTATACGCCTATTTCTACGATTAGATATCCAAAAATGATTAGTGTCATGATCACTGAAGTAACTAACAAATATAAACGCCCTACTTCTGATTCTACTTAAATATCGATGGCATCGGACTGATTGCAATGAACAAGTAATTGTAGGCTCGCCGTGTACTTGAGTATTGTGGGAGTAGCTAGTAACAGGAACTTGATTTAATTATTGTAATAATTCAGCAAGTTTCACCGATATGAACTTGATACTGCCAAGTAGCTGGATCGAAAATTTAGTGATATCCAGGCAAGAATTCTCACATTTTTATATGTGCAGGCCAACTATAACGAAAGGGGGCTTTGAAGCAAATTAATGATGTGAATGTGTTAGAGCCTGTAACCTCAGTTCGATGTTCTGTCGTAGACAAATCTATGATCAATAACTAATTTAATAGGCTTGTGTGTTAACAACTTGTACGTTACCCTTTACTATAATATGATAAAAACATTGTATGCGATAACGGTCGGACTTGATCCATGTGACTGGCTAGGACGAAAGATTTAGAATTTCCAGTGAGCTTAAAAAGTAAAAAACTATATTTATATAATACCACCTTAATCAAAAAGTTCCCTGAATATATTCCGAGAATTCCAAAACTACAAGTTTATTCCTCAAAAGTGATATTATCACCTTCAAAGTGCAGTGCACTTATGCCAGCGTTTGATCAAGCTCTCTAAACATTTCTGAAACTCTATTTTCGGTATAGCCAACAGAGCCGTCTTCGATTTTTCCATTATTGGCACTGTGCGATGTTGTCATGGTGCAAAATCCATGAGTGGTTTTCCCGTAAATCCTTTTTTTTTGACGGATTGCTTCACGTCAATGTCTCATAATGCCCAAATAATAGTCCTTGCTAAATGTTTGATCTTCTGGAAAAAATTCTTGGTGCATAATAGCATTGCAATCCTTAAAAACCATTAGCATCGATTCCTTTTTTGACTGAAAATGGCGTATTTTGGTATTCGTTCATTCGGAGCTCTCCACTTACTCGCCTAATGTCTGGATTGCGTGTCGTACTCGTAAACCCACTTTCGTCTCGAGTAATGCTGCGTTTGACGAAGGTTGAGTCGGATTCAGCCTTGGAAATCATGTCTTTGGCGATATCAACGTAGTTACTTTTTTGCATGAAAGGACCTGTCTTTTGGGACCAACTTTACAAATCATTGACTACAATGACCTGAACGAATCCATAAGCAATGCTCAAGCCCTCTGCCAGCTTTCTGATTGTTAATTTGCGTAAATTTCTTGTTAATTTCTTTCACTTTAGGATTTAAATTTGTGAAAAACAGAACTCAAATCAATTGACTTAGAGCGTCACCTGGCGGTAGTTGCGGGAACTTTTTGATCAATGTGGTATGATGATCTATTATGTCATGTGTTAACAATAAGATAGTACTGCTTTTGCTGGAAGCAAATATTTTTAGCATTTATATTTTATCTGCCTGTTGTGAATATTAGTTCCACCTCACTATTTGTGGTTACATCACCCGATAGCAAACAATCACAGCATTTAGTGTTCAACCATCCGTCATTATCGGCGGTTGCCATCCCAGCACATACATCATTCGTGCTGATGGCGGCCCATTATTGTTATTAAATGAGTTAGAGGAATTGCGTTTTTAATTTACATATTACAAACAGATGCCAGTTTACACGCATGATGTCACGATCACTTCTTGATCTTGAACACAGACTTACACAGTTTGCATGACATAGACGCGCAACTATTTAGCTGGCGAATTTAATTTAAAATTCAAATACGCCGAAAATTTTACTTTGCGGGGAGGCACCTTGTCACCTTTATATAGAAATAAAATTCAATGCTTGAAATATTCGCAAAATCAACGATTTCTGAAGCGCATTGGGGTGCAGTTTTACTGTTTTATGGCACATAATAATCGTTATCTTCATTTTTTTTGATGTGCAAATGTCATTTTACTGTTGTAAAATGCATGCACAAAGAATAGTCCAAGCACCAGCTTATTTTTTTCAAATACAATAAAATGTGCAAAAATAATTTTTATTAGCTATATTATATAGGGTGTTTTTTTTAGAGGTTAGCTTTTCAAGTTGGCACTACTTTTTTCGTAGATGGTCTTTTTGACAGCTGTCACTTGATTTATGCTCAGTTTGGTTTGCCATTTCATAATGAATAGACTTACACCTGAACAACGTTTGCAAATCGTGCAAATTTATTACGAAAATAATGGTTCGGTTCGCGCGACGCATCGAAGAAAATTTTGTTCAGCGATGAAGCTCACTTTTGGTTGAATGGGTATCATTTTTAAAACATAATGGCAAACCCTTATCTTTATAATAAAGCTAAATTCTTGGCCATAACATTAAATTATATACGTTTTATTTCATCTTGAAAACCTAACCTCTAAAAAAACACCCTATATATTATATTATTAAAATTTTTTATTATTTATTTTTATTGTATTTATTATTTATTATTATATAAATGAATATAAATCTACAGACATAATTGATTTCTTGCCGCATAATTTGCTGTAACAATCAATCGTCCAACAGCGCTCAGAACCATTGTACAGATCCGTAAGTAAAAACACTCTCAGCTTTCGTCTAAAAATGCTCTCCGCTCAAATCACCTGATTCCAGAACGCTCTTTTCTGTTGCAATGAAGTTGCATAAAAAATCATTAAATTTCATAGAAAATCGTCTAAAAAATGTCGTACAAATTTAGATATTTCTCAATAAAAAAACATTATTATAGCTAAGAAATCGATTAAAAATATTTGTTATTGTAAATTTTCTAAGTCAAAGATATTATTTTGTAGTTTTTTGTCGATATTCTATCGTTAGCAATAACCTTAAGATTCTAATTTGGCATAACAACCTCCCCAATACGCTCAAGCACAAAGACCAGGCACTCACACCATAACGCACCTGCCACTCGGTGCCTGCCAAAAAAAGAAGATGAAGAGTGTTTTGCTTGTAATTTTGTGCAATGATCAGAACTGCGCCATTGACCGTCGATCACTGTTTCACGCTTTACGGAATAGCAAAAATGTTACACAGTTATAATAATTTTTACTAAATTTTCAATGTTTGTAATTATTTCTATACGCCATGCATCTCAAACTAAAATATATTTTCTCTTTATTATCATTGCAGCTCTGGCTCTATTCGAGCATGTAAATTTGGTATATGGAACTATTAGTGAATTTTGTACGCCATCTGGTTGTCCGGATATGACCGGGCCAGGCAACAGGTATGCAAAGAATTCGCACTGCTTTCTATTAGACAGGCATTTTTCGTCTGAATATTTATTTAATTTTATTTTCTCTTTTTTCTCCCACCCGCAGAACGTACTTATGGTTCGATGAGAAAGGCAAGAAGACGCGCGTCGCCGCTCCCCAATACATCGACTATGTGATGACCTTCACGCAAAAGACAGTCAGCGACGAGTCGATATTCCCAACCAAATATGCCAACGAATTTCCAAGTTCGTTTGAATCGATTGCCCGCAAAATACTACGCTTGCAATTTCATGTGATAGCTCATCTCTATGCGGCGCATTTCCGAGAAATTGCGCTGCTGGGATTGCACACCCACTTAAATTTGACATTTGCGCACCTAACCGCACTGCATCGACGCTTCACACTGATCGATGAGAAGGAGACGGACGTATTGCGCGATCTGGAGGTGGCGTTACGCCTCACTGACGATGGCCAGAGCTCGCTTGCTTCGTCCACAATTACAGCCACGACGGATGGTGGCAGCAGTAGTGGCGGCGGCGGTGGTGGTGGCGGCAGTAGTTCCACAACTGATAGTGGTATAGCGAATAGCAGCAGCAGCAGCAGCGGTGTCGGCGGCGGCAGCGGCGCGACTACGGCAACAACATACGCCCACTCGCAGCAGCAGCATTCGGGAGTAGAGGATGTCAATTTAATGCAACAGCAGCAGCAGCTGTCAGCAACGTTAACGACGGGCACAACGCTCATCGATGGCGATGCGGGAGCGCCGCCCATTTGCACACAACCGGAGGCGCACGTGAAGCAAACGAACAATACGCATGCGTCAGCAGCAGCGGCAGTCTTTGGCGGCGGTGGTGGCCTTATTGGTGGCATATTGGGCGACTTGAGCAGCGGCGAATTCGGCGAAACGGCGACACGCTACTGCACCTCGGCGCTGCCACAACAAAATGTTGAGGCTGGTGGTGCAGGTGCGGGCCCGGGGGCGGCAGTATTAGCAATGAACTGCAATAATGGCGGCGCGGGAGCTTTGCACTTGAATTTCAATAATAATCACCATCATCACCACCATCACCATCACCAGCACCCACATGCACATCATCACGCGGCGCAGCAGCAGGCGGCGCATCATTTTACGCAGCAGCAACAACAGCACCAACAGCACAGTGGCCTCATACAGTGCAATGCGAGCAATGCACCGCATGCGAACACCGTCAACGCCTCAGTTGCGGCTGCTGCGGCATCAGCAACGAATGCCAGCGCAGCAACAACAACAACAACGGCATAGTTGCCAAAAGCAAATGCAACAAAAACAACAATAGCAATAACAAATTCGAATGCAATTGATGTCGTTGATGAGACCATCGAAATAGTTGATGTGAATGCTGTTGGTTATCCTAAACCGGCGACAGAAGCTACTGCCTCTGCAGCCGTTAAAGCTAAAGCAAGCGCTACTGTTATTGCCGCCGCCACCGCTGCCGCCGTTGCTCTCAACCACACCGCCGATGTTGCCGCACCCATTGCCGCTGCTGTTGCCCTTAGCGTAGGACTTGGACGAAACGACGATGTGCACGAGAATTACGTCGCTAATGTTGACGTCGAAGCTGAAGCCGAAGATGAAGACGAAGACGAAGAGGGAGATGTTGAGGTAGAAGTTGAAATTGAAGACAAAGCTAAATATAATGAAAACAAAGATGATAAAGATAACGATGTTAAAAGTGTTGCCGTTGCGGCCGCAAAGGATGTATGACGCTTATTGCTTTATATTTACAATATATAGAGTAGTGTTAATTAAAAAGTAAGAATACAAAAGAAGCAAAGAAAAATTAAAACCTAAAATTTAAAATCTAAAATGTTAAAAGAAAAGAAAAGAAAAGATGAAAAACATAATAATAAATATTAAACGTATAAAATGCAAAAATAACAAAATTATATTGATGATTGTAATTGTGTCTGTATCTGGTGTCACACCAACAAACAAAACACAAATAAAACTTAGAACAAAGCAAACACTAAATGGAACTCACAAACATATTGAAACAAACCCAAAAGAAAATAAATAAAGTATAGTAAAAATGTGCTAAGAAGTAGGCAAAGATTATTAGCATTATTATGCACTGTACAAGCAAAAAGCAAAAAGCAAAATCACTTACTTGACAAAAAGAAATACAAATCACGAACATTTTAGAAAACTGAAGATAAGAATCTTTCACCAGCCAACCACTTATTGACACACCCAATCACTTTTAACCTAGCACACCCCTCTTTGACGTTCTGATGCATCACTTGAAGCTAACTGTAATATTTTAGAACCGCAACGCTTTAGGGTTGGGACGAAGCTGAGCCGGCCTGGCTGTTTTTATTTTGTTTTGTTTTGAAATGAAAAGTGAAGACGGTGAAGTGGGACTGAGAAAACACAACTTGCGGTTAGCCATTTAAAGCTTTGTTTTTATCATTAGACCCATTCACGTTTACTTATGCATGCGCAGGCGTTGGCGGTTTTTGTTTTACATAAAAATACGTTAAAATTTGTGATAAAAATAAACTTGAGACATTTGGAAAATATTTAAAAACTTGAAAATGTCTAAAAAAGTATCTACAAGATAAAAAAAATGTTTGAAGCTTTTTAAATAGTTAAAGATTAAAAGTTTCCATGCCCTGGTGCAGGAGCAGGCGTGAATTTGTCGCTATTTTTGGTTTGTTCTGATAAAAAAAAAAATAATAAAAATAAAAAAAAACGGACTCTTTTTAAATCTTTAACCCCTTCGGACCTCATGTGAAGAATTATGCACATAATGATTTTTATTTTACTTTGTTGACAACACTTGGGACCTAATGTGCATAATTGTGCACTTGCCGGAAATTTCGGAAAACTTAATAAATATGTATGATTTTTCACACATTTGATTTTATGATGTCCTTCTTACTAATAATTAGTAAAAAAATAATTTTATTATCCATTAACAATAATTCAGGTCTGAAGTGGTTAAACCAATTCAGGTTCACCTGTGGCATTGACTTGGTAGAGCGAAAATTTTACGAAAACTAAATGCGCTCTGGGGAAAACTATTAAGTAACGGGTAGCAAAACAAAGAATTCGGTGTGAATACCGCTAGTTTTAGACAGACAGAAATGGTACACGAACAAAAGCAAATTTACGTGCTGTAATTTGGAAAAGGCAATGTTAACTGTATTTTACAGAAATCTTAAATATTTACAATTTGTTACGAAACGAAAGCTTTTGAAATATAATATAATTTTTTTTTTTTGAAAATTTGAATATTTAAAATTTCTTTTGTGTCTAATTATTCTTCATACGAGTATATTCACCAACCTCAACTCAATTCTCAAGTTCAATGGTTCTAAACTGAAAAATATTTCAAACAATTTTAAGCTATCGATATACTGAGACCGAACAAGAACAACAAAATTCACAAATAATAATTACTTTTGTAAATTTTTTTAATTGGTTTGTTGGTTCAGCTTACGTTGTTAATACTGGTAGTAATGATTTAAATTCGGCTTTGTCAAAGTGTAGTGGTGTGTTTGAAACAAAAACAAAAAACAAAACTAAAGCAAAAACTAAAAAATTTAAATGTAGCAGTGTTGTGCTCAACTCAGTAGAATGCAGTTATCTGCCACTTATTTACTTACCTGATTGTTGCAATTTTTTCTCACAAAAAAAAACTGTAATTAATTCAAATTTTACATATTTCACAGCAGCTTCTACATATTGTTAAATTTTTTTATATTTTTTTTTTAATTAATTACTCTACTCTGCTAAGCCCAACGAACAAACCAAAGCAAAGTTAATAAGCATCCGACTATGATTAATATGTGCGTATGTATGTATGTTTCAAGTAGTATTGCGACATTTTATCCACAAATTGTGCAAACTTTTCTTAAATATCTAACATTGTATGTATTGTAGTGAACACCGTTTCAAGTCTACTACAGTGAGGTGATAAATTTCAGCATCTAAACAAGATGTGTTGTTTGAAAATCGCTGTTTTTGAAAATTATTCAATTTTAGCTTCCACGTCAGTGTGAATCTGGTGTATTTTTCTAAGCGAAATAGCGCTGTGAATTTTAAATAAGTTTATGTTTTATTTAATTGGCAAACGCATTTTGGGTGCAATTTTCCGCATTCATTAAGTCGGCAGATTTACCCAAAAAGTAGAAAAACAACAAAAAAAAAATCATGTTACATTACCGTTCTATGTTTATGCAGCATCACAAGGCGCTACTCCAATGTTTATTACTATTCGTTTATGTTTTATCAGCACTTCCTTGTGTGACTTGGTGGGCTTTTGTGCCCTGAACGTTGTGGCAGACTCAGGTTTCACATGGCTTCAACGCGTTCAGCTCACTCAAAGCAGGCTCAAGCAGACACACTACCACAAGTAGTTCATAGTTCTATAAACACATGTGTATGTATGTATGTGTGATTTATTCTCTTTTTTTAATATTTAGAATTTCAAATGAAAAAAATTTTAAATGCTGAAAAAAAAAAATATTTATAATTTCCTGCTCTCACAAACTATGCTATTATTTACGTAGTTATTCTCTTTAATTTTTACACTTAAATTAGTTTAGCTTTAAAACATAGAAGAAAAGAAGAAAAGAAAAGTTCCTTATTTTTCGGGTTTTTGTAAATTTCATTTAATAATTATTTTAGTTTACTTTGCCTTACCCACAAAAAAAAGGAAATAAAATTAAAAAAATCGAAACGCACTGCACTCAACCAAATGCAGTTTATTATGCGCGCTCTGTACTTTTTGTGTAAATTAGAAAAACAAAATTTATTTAAGTGTTTGAAAAAAGGAAAACAAAAAACAAGAATTAAATTTAAATAATGCAAACTGCGGTAAGCAAAAATCATGTGTATAAAAAAAGCAAAAACAAAAAGAAACAACCTATTATGTTCTATTGAAATGTTGATAAATATGTATCTATGCAATTATACAAATTATACATTACCCATCCCCTCACCCCCATCTAACTAGCACTTTGATGAAATTCTACTAATAATTTAATTTTATGGAATTTATTCGTTAGTTAGTAGTGATAATATGCAAGCCAAGCAAAAATTGAAACTTTATGCGTAAAAGAGCAAATATATTTAATTTTATTAGTATTAAATGAAAAGTGAACATTTGATTTAACTTAGTAAAAAATGATAAATAAACAATGAAAAGCGTGTACGAGATTAGTTTTGTGTGTAAATAAATTCTAACGTTTCACTATTTCCTTTAAAGAGAAAATAAAAAAAGCAAATTGTGTTTTGTTTCTTATTTTTTGGTTATTGCAGGCCTATTCGAGCGAATCGCATCTGTGTGGGAGGGTATTATTAGCATGGCAAAATGTTGTTAGGACCATCAATTTAATTGTGATGCTTTAACTAAACCATTACTAAAGAGACTAAAGATTTGCCGTTTATGCTCAAAGGTTCTAAATAGTTTCCCTTAAGGAAGTAGGTTTGCAGTGCTTAGAGGTAGAAAATTATTAATTGTGTTAAATGTTCGTATTAAGTGGAAATATTAGCCTTTTTCGAGTTACATGCTGCATTGGCTAATTTGTTATTCAGCAAGTTATGCTAGCCTATAAATTAGACTGGCCTACTGAACGCCAATTTCCTTAGTGATCATTCTTTCACGCTGCCTTTGACCGTAAGCTATGTCGAGAGTGGCGTTTTTCGTGCATTAAAATAAGCTGTAAGTTGCTGTACCAGCATAAAAACTCGCCACAGTTTTAGCGCTTTTGCATCACCGGTCGAAATACTAACATTATTTATTTTCCTCAAACTTTAAGAAAAAAATAATTTATTGAGGATTATTTCGTTGTTGGTGATTGTTGATAGTTTTTGTTCGCGCGGACAATTTCGTTTTTTGTGATCAGGAAAGTTTTTGTTCGCGAATTATTCCATCGAATGATGCAAAAATGGTTAAGGGACTGTATTTGACCAGATATACCAAAGTGATTGTACTTCACCAGACATAAGACTGTGTCGATTCGCTAACGTATAAACGACTATAGAGGGATGGATAGCAAAGGTCTGCCACTCCCAAAAATACAATTCATATAATTTTTTAGACTCCCACTCGAGCTGATCAGTTCACTTTGCCTCGACGAATTGGAGGAAATTTTTTTGTGAACAACTTAAGTCCAATTGCAATTAAGAAAAATGCAATTCTTTTATTTTTTTATACTTACCCACTTGTCAGGCATGGCAGATGTAAAATAAATGAGTATTTCCTCCATAAACGTAAAAAGGCCTTTTTGATTAATTTACCCTTTTTCATAAAAAAATTCAATGAAAATAGCCCATTTCATTTCAAGTATTTTCATATAATCTAATAATTAGTTAAAAATTTAAACAATTAATTATTAGGTTTTTTAATTATTACTTTTAAAATAACTAAATTTAGTTAAGCCTGTTAATACAACCCTTTCCTCAACTAAATAAATTGTTCAGTTCTCGAAGCTTTCTACAACTTTTTCATGGCTTGTTTGTTCCGCCTTTTAATTTGTTGGCTAAAATATATAAAATTTTTCCAAAACCAATTCTCGTATTCAAAAACTACTTGGCAACCGTCTTTTTAATACAAATTGGAATTGTTATCTTTTATTGGCTGCATTGCATTTTAATTTTTCACGTAATAAAAATTTATATCAAAGCTGTGAGGCAACTGCTCTCAAAATTACTTTTACAGTCTTAAATACATTTCGTTCGATGGCCATATTGCAAAACTTTTATTACTTTTTAGTTATAGTTTAGTTTTAGTTTACAATTTGTGGCAACCCTACTCAAATTTCTTGACTATAATGAAAGCTTAAACATGTTATATTTCCACTGAATTCTAACTATCTATCTAACTCTAATCATAAAATTATTTTCTTATATTTTTTATTAAAAATGTGATGGTAACTCTATTCAACAATATACCCACTTCAAGGCTGTCTAAAAAAACTTTCAATTGTATTGCAATGTCTGGATCTCAATCCGTCATGCTTTTTCCGAACCTGAAAGGCTCTTTACTTTATCCCCGAAATCTGTTTAGATATCAAAATACGGTTGGAGCTTCTTCAATATGTTCCTCTTAGCGACACTCATTCTAGTAAAATTTGAGTAAAATTTATAAACATCTTAGCTTCTTATTCTCTTAGCAATGAGAAATACAGGCAAGAGTCAGTTCACCAAATATTTATTTTAACATCAGCGGCTCAAAGAGGGCACATTGCTGCAGTTGAACAAGCGCCCTTAGTTTGTTGCTGCCTCAGTAAATTGTTTCATAAACCCATTCAAGGGTTAAGAGGTGCTTAAACACCCAATTTCAAAATTAATTACTATAGGAGTTTAATGACTATGATTGCAGCGAATTTTCGATTCACGCCTAAAAGCAGGCAACAAAATTTACTTCTGTACTATAAACATGCCAAGCCAGCTTTAAGAAGCACTTACTTTACGTTGTACCGTTATTTTAATAAAAACGCTTCGTTTTCAAGAAACAAAATCCCTAGCACAACCATTTGCTAATTTTTCACACTTCCTAGCATCTCATAAGATTTCTCTGAACTACAAATAACCACTTAAGTAGCTAACAAAAATCACAACACTAATGAAATTCAAAACTTTATAACAACAAAAAAGAAACAATGTGTGTAGTAGAAAGTTTGATGAACTAAAGAATATTTTTCTAATAAAAACAAATGAAGTAAAAAAATTAGAAATAAAACATCTATACTTGTAGACTTATGTAATACTGGCCGCATACAAATTAAATGAAAGAAGAAATCGAATACAATAAGTAGTGAGCATAAATTTAATAACGAACATGCGTTTTAAGGTTTTAAGCTGCGGCCTCAAAATCCAAGAAAATCACCCAATCAATTTAGCTACATAAAATTTACAAAGCAAAAAGTATATACATACATACATACTTGTATCTTATTACGTACTAAAATGTTAATGTGTAGAAAATGAGAAACCTAACAACTATTTGATAATAACAGAAAATTAATTAAAGAAATAAAGAATAAAGCTCTTAAAACCTACCACTAAAGCAGGCATAACTCTAATGATAAAAACTCCGTATTCACCACTTTTCACATCCTACCAATTCAATGAGCTAAAATGCACCGAAAATCCACACACAAATTATTAAAATTCCACTAAAATCTCACACTCCACTTTTTATCAAAATTTTAGTCATTTCAATCTGCATACTATAAATCGAACAATGGAAAAGAGTACTGAATTTGTCTCTTTATTAAAAACAAATTAAAGTCCTACTTCGTTAACAATTAGTCTGAATGACTAACTTTTACGAAAAATTTGGAACTAATTTTAAAGTTCGCACGCCTAGATCAACCGCGCCTTTTTAGCCAATATCAAGTAATCTTTGCTAAGGCCTCTCACACATTGAAAGTTTGCTAAGCTTTAGATGTCGCAAGCTGGCACAAGACCCTTAGATTGTTCTTAGACTCAATCTCCCTTGCTAGTAGGTGCTTTCCATTTCAATTCAACCGGGCTACTCGGGTCAGGTTCTTCGATTTCGGTGTAACTCAAATATGTTGCTCTTTGGTCAAAATAATGAGAAACGTATTTTTTTGTTCGCCCGAAAAAAAATTTTTTTTCAAGATTTATCGGCAATTTTGTTTTTCGGCTCAAAATCGATTTTTTTTAATTATATAAGAAACATTTTTTTTTAAGGTTCATAACTTAGTCAAAAATGAATCGATTTTAATAATTTTGGGTTCAAATGATCGTCATTACTTGCACGAGCGATTTCATGTAGAAACAATTGCAAAAAAGTTGTTGAAAATTTTTTATTTTGCAAAAAACAAAAAGTGCGAAACAGGTTTTTTACTCAAAAATTCATTACTCAAAAGCAACTCATTTTAGCTACTGGGCATTCAGCTCAATTGAAGTTTGAGATGTCCTCTTGATTTGGAAAAAGTTACAAAAAAAAAAAGAAATACACATTTTGAAATATTGAGTTTCGAAAAAACTTCGAATTTTTTTTGCTTTGCCAGATAAAAATTTTCAACTATTGTACTTTTTTGCAATTGTTTCTACATGAAGTCGCTCGTGCAAGTAATGACGATCATTTGGAACTCAAAATTATTAAAATCGGTTCATTTTTGACTAAGTTATGAGCGTTTAAAAAAATTTCTTATGTAATTAAAAAAAATCGATTTTGAGCCGAAAAACAAAATTGCCGATACATCTTGAAAACAATTTTTTTGGGGCGAACAAAAAATACGTGTCTCATTATTTTGACCAGAGAGCAACATACTTGAGTTACATCGAAATCGAAGAACATGACCCGAATAGCCCTCTTGAATTGAAATGGAAAGCATCAGTATTATCAGGAATGATGCGATGATAAACGACCGCACCATCTGACGAGAGTTTTTTTAAAACAACTAAAAATGTGAGGCACATTTTCAAAGCTTATTTATAATTGAAAACAATCTGCTAAGGCTCTGCGCGTACGACGGAATTGTTTTGCCCCAAATTTGTTAAGCGGGATCATTTACAGTCAGCTCTCAATCAGAATGGAACTTTTTAAATTTTTGAATTCGCAGACAAGGCTGATTCTTTTATGTCGAAGTCAGTTTCTATTTAAATATATAAATGGCATAAGTTACTGAACTTTTCCTTCCAGCCATATTCACTTGACCAATTGCCAAGTATCTGCAGTAATTTCTTTTCTTAAATGATTAGGAACGCATTGACTCCATGAGCCGGTTAAAGGCAGATAAAATGTTTTTCATAGGTAGAATTGTCGACAGCCAATTCAATCTAGCCTAACCTAAGAGTTTTATACTTCACCTGTCACTTCTTAAAATGTTTGCTTACAAGTATGTCACTGGTGTACGTAAGTATACTCTATAAAAAAAAAAAAAATAATAAGTTGAAAGCTCAGTTTAGTACAGAAACTACAATGCAACTTAAACCGTTTGAAATTGTTTACAAACTGGTTTCATGGCCAATGGTGAGTTTGTGGATACCCGCATAACAATCGTCTCGTCTGCTCTGAGCCTTACATTTGTGCTGAGCGAAGAGCTTTTTATTCACTGACTAAGCTAAAATTGAGAGAGAGAGTTGAAATAATTAATTTGCTCGTAGATATCGAAGTGGCAGCGAGTGATTATTTCAAGCAGATGGTCTCAAGGGAGTTTAGAATATGTGACAGGATTCGAGTATAGAAAAGGATTCTGACAAGATTAAAAGATCTTCGAAAAATGTCTGAATTCATTTCTAAAATAAATGTTTAGTTTTCATAAAAATAATTGTTTTATTTAAAGTTTTTTTAAAAATAAACGGCTAATTAAATAAAATTTAATTACAGTAAATGTTTGTATGCAAAATGCTTCAGCCGCAAAATTTCGGAGTCAAGTAGACAGAAATAACAACAACAACACCCAATAAGCCCCATAGTAAATGACTAGATAAAAAGTGAATATAAATATTTTTAAAATGCGTTAAAAAAGAAATCAACAACAACCACACATGCTTAAAAATTACTTTCTAAAAGTAAAAAAAAAAACAAAAATGATAATAACAAATACAAAATTCACAACAGAATAAAATGTTTATACACCTATTCACAAAAAACAAAAAAGAAAAGAAAGACAAAATGTTATGCATTGAAAAATATAAACGAAAAATACTTAAAAAACTAACAACAAAAGTGAAGATCCAAATTATTTAGTTCTCACTCTTAAGGAAAATGAACTCGTTACTAGAAATATAATATTTTAAATTATTATTGATAAAAAGAATTGTATTTAGTGTTACAGCTGCAGAACAACAACTACCCAGTAAAGTTAAAAATCCCCGGTAAAATTAAAAAAAGACCAACAAATTAATTTAGCTATTAAAAATAAATAGTTGAACCAAATGCAATTAATTGCTAGAGCGATAAAAATTGAAAAAGTAAAACTAACTAAAAAAAAATTACAAAAAATTATAAAAAAGTCACTTACATATGTATCGACGAATGCGCTTTTGTGTACCGTATGCATACACACACACACACACACCATATACACACCCACATGTTTTAGAATGGTATTAAATACATGAAAACGGACAGAATATACATAAATAAAACACATAACAAACCACAATTAAAAGAAGAAAAAAAATACACGATTATAAGTTAAATAATGTGAAAAAATGTTATTAATCAAGAAATTCGATGAATTATTAAAACACAGAGGCATAAAATATATAACTGCATTTTTATTACGCTCAGTTTGGTAATATGGGAATGAGTCACGGACGATAGATTATCAGTTGTGGCCTTCAGCTATGGTAAAAAACGAAATTGAGAGAGTAACCACGTCACCGAGTACTCGGCAGCAGAACTCTGCTCGCTCACACACACGTATTCCCACTCTCGTCCAATCAGACGTTGTTCAGACGGCATTGAAGTAAAATGAGCGTGAACTGCGTTGATTTTTTCCGTATATCACTAACACAATCTCAGCTTTTTCGCAAACAAACTACGTCGGCCAATCAGCTGCTTCTTTCAAGTTCGCTGAGAGCCGGTTAGCGGTCTGTTAGTGGCTGCACCTTCTAAATTTGTTTCTCTATGAAAATGAGCGCCTAATGGTGCAATATCAGAAAGAAATCGAAAACATAAAAGCTGTTTTAGTAGGTGTGTGTAGAGCTGTTCTTGAAGTTGCTGATTGTCTTGCCCTATATAAAGTTTCGAAATCCACATTGGAGGTTGATGTCAAACCTGAGAAATGGTGTCAAACCTGAGAAAAGCTTTGCAGTCTATTTGAAACTCGGTAAATTGACTATTCGAATGTCGCTGGTTAGGATAGTGAGCTGAAGCTTTCAAAACACAGAATACAAAACTCGAAATTTGTCAATTTTTACAATTCAAAATGGTGAGTCTGAAATGTAGATATATCAAAATTTGAAAATATTGAAATTTTTGTTATTTTTGAATCTAGCAAGGTTATGGATTTTCGGTACTCAAGGTGGTTTATTGAATATGTCGTTCAAATCTCGAGAACATTTTTTTATATCTTTTTACATTATTTTATTAAAACTTATATATAATATATAAATATATATTTTTTTCCCCGTGGTTGCTGGTTGGAACATAGGGCCTCAACAAACAGATTATAATTTGATTTTTTTTGAAGTTAGAAATTTTATTTCTCTGCACGAATAGCTTGCTTTCTCCGCTTCTGCATCCATCTGTCGCCTCCAAGTTGAGGCTGGCCTGCGACTCTCTTAGGGATTCTAATAACAGGTGGCGCTAAAGTAATCCTCCTATTACAAAATGTTATAAATTTTACGATTGGCCCCTAATATCAGTTCTGTTTTGACATTTGTGTAGTAAACACATGCGAAATACACGTTAATAAACAATGTTACGCTACACTGCTCCAGAACGCGGAATATTGCTGACTATTTATTTGACCAATAATCGATCGGTGACTTTGGCACAACGTGAATTTCGTCGCAGATTTCCGCGCCGTCCAACGCCTACTGGTGAAACACTGCGACGTTTAGCCGCTCGCCTCGAAGAGACTGCCACAACACGAGATGCTGCCAGGCATGGCAGACCCCGGAGTAGCCATTCTGCAGAGAATATTGCTGCTGTAGCCGAGGATGTCATGGAAGCGCCGTTGACATCGACCAGACGACGTGCCACGCAAATGGGTATCAGTCGACGGTCTTTACAGCGAATTTTGGTACAAGATTTGAAGATGTTTCCGTACAAAGTCCAGACGGTGCACCAGCTGTTAGCTGCGCCGTCCTTAATCACCACCAAGAGGAAGATGATTTTTCATCAAAAATAATCATGAGTGATGAGGCCCATTTCCATCTTAGCGGGTACATAAATAAGCAAAATTTACGCTTCTGGGGCACTGAAAACCCGCGTGTAACCCACGAAGAGCCATTACACCCGTTCAAAGTCACTGTATGGTGTGCTGTTTTCGCTGGAGGAGTCATCGGACCTTTTTTCTTCGAAGACGTCGCGGGCTAAACGGTTACTGTGAATGGTGAGCGCTGCAGAACAATGATCAACGAGTTCATTTTGCCGCAACTTGATGAATTGGGATTGGAAAACATGTGGTTCCAACAGGATGGTGCAACGGCACACACTGCACGTGCTACAACCGATATGCTGAAGGATGCATTTCCCGGGCGCCTAATCTCCCGTTTTGGCGATTTGCACTGGCCAGCAAGATCACCTGATTTGACCGCTCCAGACTTCTTTTTGTGGGGCTTCTTGAAGTCGCGGGCTTATGTCAACAAGCCTGAGACTCTTGCAGCTCTTAAAGACAATATCCGTCAAGAATGTGAGGACCTATCGCCGAAAGTTTTGGCCAAAGTGATGGAAACTGCCATAAAAAGGGCTCAAATGGCAATCAACTGTGGCGGCTGCCATTTACATGACATCATATTCTCGACTTGATGTAAAAAAAATTAAAAGACCAAATAAAAATAATCCACAAGAAGAATCAAAGTTTTTCATTTTTTTTTAAATTACAGCCAAAAAACATCGCAAGGTTACTTTTGCCCACCTTGTACAACACAGCTCTTGTGACGTCGTCCAGCGATTTACGCAGTGTACGGCAGATCTATGCTGCCGAGATAGCAGAATTAATTTACTACTTCTAAAGAGGTGCCGTCGATTTTGGTATTTTGGAATACTCAAAAGTCAAATTGATGAATTCGAAATAAATAAAATATCGAAAAGGATACTGAAGTTTTAATGTTTCTATAATCTGGCACTAGTTTAGATTTAGATTTCAGAATTCAACATATTGTATACAAAGTGGCGGATAAAAAATTTTGAGAAAACGTCAAGGCGCATTCATTAAAGGTGGTGGCACTAGAGCAACAACAATGTTTTGTACGTTTGATTGTCAACGCAAAGTATTGGCAAATAATGAATTCGCCTTGTTTCATTCTGGGCTGACAGCCACATGGGCAGGGCGAAAGAGAAAAACCAAATCAGCTTATTCACCGATACCACCTCTAATAGATTCGCTATGGAAAAAGTTTGAAATATTTATGAAATTCGCTATTTACTTTAAATTTTCAAATTTCAAAATGACAAAAGAAATTGAGAAATACTTTTACATCAGTCTGAGACTTAGAATATGTTGAAGTTGAAGTTCGCTGATTAAGATACAGAGGTTGGGTTTCCAAAGAAAAAACACCAAAAAAAAAATTTCGATCGCAAATTTTGAAAAAGTATTAAGTCATGTTGAATCTTTGTAAGTTTGATCTGAGTTTGAAAAAATATTTTGTAGTTATGAAATTACTGCTGATTCCGCTTTATATTGGAAACCAATTTTATTGCTTTTGTTTTGAGTTGGATTATTAAAAATAAAATTATTATTATTAGTGCCATAAAAGCAAGGAAAAATGTGCCTCATGCGTTTAGCGAATTGAAAATGTAGCAGAGTTTTATTTTTCACTTGCACTGATGTCCGATTTGAAATGCAGCTAATTTCAAAAGTCTAGTTTCGGACTAATTTTTGATATATTTTTGAGCGCTGAATTGCGATTCTCGGGTCCAAAAGTCTCAAAAACGCATTTTGGGGTGTTTTAACCCAATCTTTTCAAAATTTAAATTTACAGAGACTTCAAACTGTAGCTTGAGCCCTACGTTATAATCATATATTCCAGTTTCAAAAAAAAAAAAAAATAAAGGACTTTGAATAAATGGGTTCAGGGATCACGTTCGTTGCGCTAAGCTAACAAAAATTATTATTTGGAAATTTTCGCCGTCGCTGATTACAAATCCGATATAAATAATTTTAGTTTTTCCCCATATCATCACTCAAAAATGGTCTGATTTATAAAAGGACAAATCCCATCGATTGAGATGAACCAAGTATTGCGTTTGTACTCACCTGTTTTCAAGGCCCCATTCGATCAGTCCAATTTTTTGCTACTTTTCTAAATAAATCTGAATAATAAATCTAAATGAGCTCAATCACCAGAAATGCGACGCTGCTGAACATTTGGCTTCAATTCTTGCACGAGCTGTATTTTATTGGCACGTAAGCCAAGATCCTTACGTAAAGTTTTCCATGTAGTCGAAGGACGATGAGGAAACGCTATTTCGGCGTCTTCTTCAATGCTTCGCCATCTGAACTTCGCGAAAAGTTTTTTTTTTTTAAGTAAATTTCCACAATTCGGAAGCATTGTTCTGGCGTTAAATTCTAACGATTCATGATGACTTTACAAAACTCACTGATCAGAAATGTCAACACAGCTTGCCAATCTCAGCTGTCGATAGTTCTTATGCAGCTAAAAACCATCCTTTCTGAGAAAAGTGCATGAAAATCTCAAAAATATGTGGAAAGGAGAGACGTTGGCGGGTTCAAGTGTCTAACTTTTTATAGGAAATAACTTTTTCTCAGATAGCAAATTTATAGCTCAACAAAATTTTGCGCTTACGGTACAAACACCCATTACTATGACTCTTTTAACCTCTGAATGCAATTTAAAGAAAATTCGGATACACTGGACCTTGAGCTTCTTCAGCAAAACTGGTCAACGCGTTATGCTCTTTCAGCAATACTACGCCGTTGTTGCTGTGTAGGAAATAAAAAATTCCAAAATTGTGTAATCAAATAAAAGAAAGTCAGTTTTTTTGCTTCCAATAAATTTTTAGTTTTATTTAATTTTTGGTATTTGGTTTGTGTTTTAGTTTTTATTTGTTTGTGTTCTAAGTATTTTATTGTTTTCGTTTATTTATTATTTCTTCAGTTTTCAATTGTGATTTTCATGCATTTGCTTGCTGCTTTCATTACATTTCGTCTTTGCATGTCAAAGCTTCCTTTTTCAAAGCCGTTTTTGTTGGTTGGCTGAGATCACTTCAGCAGCGCTTACCTCCTCTTTACAGCACTTGACTTTTGTGTTAATGTTTTCTTGGTTTTCACTTCACAATTTCTTAAATTTCGCATAGCTAAATAACATGAATTTTGATTTGGGCTTCTTTCCTAGCTGGATAATTAATTTCGTCATTCCCCTACTTTTTGTTGAAAAAGTTTTATTTTTCAATATACTCTTGCTGCAAGGTTGTTATTGTTGCAGCTTAATTTTTTCGTGTTTTCAATAAACATAAACACTACTCTTACATAATCCATACATACATATATATAAGTATTGTGCTGCCTTTCGGGACTTATTGAGTTCGTATATTTTTAGGTTAGGTTTTCAAGAGCATTTGAAGGATGAATGTTTGTAAGTTTTCGTTTACTTTTTTATTGAAATTTGTTAGTTGTGGCTTGTAATTTTTATTTATTTAATCAATTCAAGTTTTTGTTTTTTAAAAAATGTTTTTGTTGCAAAAATTAGGTTATGCCAATAGTTTCTTAACGACTTTTTTAACGAATAACTTAAATTTTATTATTTTTTGTTATAATTTTTGCTATTCTCAACTGATTGCTGCAACTTTTTGTTGAAAATCTAATCGTTGTCTCCTTTTTTAATTATGTTTACAGTCTCAACTTCGTTTATTTCTTGTCTACTCTTAAAACAAAAATTACATATAAAGGGGTAAGGTAAAATCCAATTAATTTTAGGTGTAGGTATTTTCATGTTATCATATTTGTAGGTTTTCTTTTAAATTTCCGCTGCATTTTTTATTATTATTTTATTTTTGCAAAATATTCATTCCCAATTCCCCGCTTTTGCGTGCAGCTTTTCATTTTACTTTTGTTTTCATATTTCTCCATTATTTCGCTTTAATTATATTTTCATTTTGTTGCTTATGAACAGAAATAAAATTATTTTTTGTATTTTGTGCTGTTTTTTGCAAGAGATAATTTTTTATTTTGTTTTTGTTGCTCTCAGTTTATTTCTATTTGCTCACAGTACAGTTCTTTGCTTCCATTATTGTTGTTTAATTTTTATTATTATCCTTTTAGCCCTACTTATATTTACGTGTATATGTATGTGTATAAACACTGTTTTCTTACATTTTTTATAGTTTTTACCTTTTTTTAATAGCTTCACTAAATTGGTTTGAATTTTAATAATATTTTTGATTTGAGTTGTGTGAGTTGAGATGTTTTTGGTGGTAATGACAATTTATTTATTTTATATGTTTTGTATTGTTTGGAAACAGCACTCTGCGGTATTTCCCATAGGCAAAGGAGTAACTACACAAAAATTTAATTTTTCAATTTAATGGATGAAAGCTGGAAAATGAATATAATTTGTAGTTTCTGCTTCTGTTTTTGAAAAAAAAAAATTATCAGAAAAAGTAAATATAGGGTTCTCCAAACAGAGGTGGTGTTATTTTGATATTCAAAGAAAAATGCTACTTTTTAATATAAATGATGGGATGTTTATTTCATTATAAAGAGGAAGGTATGCCGTTAATAGTAGAAAATAACATCAGACGAATGCCCACCACGACCACGCTTACAGGACAATATCCCTTTCATCAAAATTTCCATAACCGAATTGCAAAGTGACTGCCCCATGTCCTCGATAGCCTCACGAACTCCATCTTTGAGGTCTTGAATCGACCCTGAGCTGTTGACGTAGATCTGCTCTTTCACGTGGCCCAAAAAAAAAAGTCACAAGGTGTTAAATCTCAAGATCTCGCTGGCCAAATGTGATCACCTCTTCGAGAGATAACATGGCCCGGAAACTTTTCCCGTAAAAGATCAATGGTTTCGTTGCTTGTGTGGCGTAGCGCCGTCTTGCTGAAAATGAACGTTGTCCAGATCAATGCCATCCAATTCCGGCCATAAAAAATCGTTAATCATCTCTCGATAGTGCAACCCAAGTCGGATCTACGTAACCGGAACGGCGCGGATTTATATCTGGCTAAGGACTGTCACTTTAGCAGCATTCCCCGTATATGTATAGGTAATGTTTATGCTGCTACAACCACAACAACAACAATGCCGAAATGTCGTGGTCATGCTCAACTTGCTGGGCTTTGTCCTTCGACAACGTGGAAAAATTCACGTGAAGATCTTGACTTGCGTGCCTGTAAAAAGCAGCTCCTGCAAGAATTGAAGCCAAATGTCCGGTGTTTGCGTCAGATTTTTACTGATTGAGCTCATTTAGATTTATTAGAGAAAGTAGTCGAAAATTGTACTGACCGAATGAACCATGAAATTCGTAGCCGCGGCGGACATATGCCGAATGTCATATTCAAATAATTTATGCCATGAAATTATCCACTAGGTTATAATAAAAAAATGTATTCCAATAATATTTTTGGTCTGTAGTGTCATTGGAGTTTATCAAGCTCCTAAATAACACCCGATATTTATTTTGTTCCTGATATTTTTGATAAGCACAAATTTATCAAAAACAAGAAAAAAATACTTAAGCCGAAATGAAAAGAAGGTGGAGAAATAGCTAGTGGTAAATTTTTTTGGGGGATAATTTTTTTTAGGACAAACAAATTATTTAAGGAAAAGTGGGCGTAGCACACATAACAGAAGTGAAACTTTCAAGGCCGACAAAGAAAGAGGGAAAGACCCGAGAGAGAATGAGAGAGAGAGAAAGAATAAACGTATATCTAAATTTATAAATAAATGCACAACATTTGCAGAGAATACTAATAGACGCAGCGATTCCATGACCGCAGCAACGGCACAAATTACCGCAAGGCAATACCAATAAATCCGACGCCGGAATGGATAGCACTTTATAGTACGCACATGCACTAGCCAGGAAACGGAAATAGTCAAAAAGTAGGCACCAAAAAACAACGCTAAAAAAAAGTGGGGCCAAAACACGCCCCAAACAGTAGGCACCTAGGAAATATAACGCCAAAACGTTAGCACCAAAATATATTACCTACAAGTTTGCACCAACAAACAAGCGCCGAAAAGCAGGCACAAGGAAAAACTTAGCAAAAATGGCCTAAAATGTATCTAAGGTATATAAGGTATAGCTCTCTTTCTCTCTCCTTTTCCTCTACGTTATATCGTTTTTCTCTCTCGCAGAACGAAAATGCCCAAAACGTTGCATGGCCTTGAAATTTTACTCTCCATTCTCGCTCGTCCATCGACGGCTAAGAAGTTTCACTTCAAAAAACTTATTTAAAAAAAAGTTAAAAAGTAGATGAAACGAGAGTTAATGAGTTCGGACTTAAGTATTTTGAAAGTAAACATTAGCAGAAACGGAAATTTCTAACAAAAATTGAATGTAGAGCGGGGTTGACGGTTAAAATTTTAACACAGAGTAAAATTTTTTTTAAACAAAAACAACTTGAACTAAAATTTTATATTTGAAAACGAACTACTTGAACTTAGCTTTATTTTTACTGAGTGGCCCTTTAGCCTACAGCTGCACGTTTTTACATTTGTTTGAAGTTAGTAAATGGGTTACAATTCTTCGTATTTCTTTCCATCTCTGTTTCTCTTGCAAATGCCAGAAAATTGACGGTTTATTTGTTGTATACTTCCTTCGATTTAATTTATTTTATTTTAATTTTTTATAGCTTTGTTTTCATTTGATTCCTCAAGAGGGGCGCCATCTTGCGGCGCTGCTGCCATTTTGACATTCTCCAGTAATTTTATTTAGTTTTGTTCCACAGTAATTCATACAGCATTTATTACACTATTTAGTAAATATAGACCTTTTTTTTATTTTTTTACTTTTTTAGACTTTTTATTTTTAGATTTTGATATGGACGAGATTGTGCATTCCAGAGTGACAGTTATTTTTTGTGAAAATAAAATAGCGATTTTCGCGCATACCCAAAAGCTTTGAATAGTTGTCGCCATTCACAGTTGTTGTCATAAGCGCGTGTGTAAAGCGCCTTGCTGCTGTTCGAAAGAGTTTTTTTTTAAACTCTACATTGAATGTATGCAAAACAAATACGGATTTTAAATAAGACGAAGGTTTTTCGGTTTTCGTCAACTTTTTGTGGCAACTTCATTTTGTAAGCTCAATACTTTTTTTAAGCGCATTTCGAAAATCTGCCTTAAGTCAACTGCAAGTAGTGAAATAAAATTGAAAAAAAAGGTTTACTTTTTCAAATTCTACGCAAAATTGTTTTACTCTGTCACCACTTCTTTTGCTTTAACTGTTTTCGTTGATTAGCCTTTCATAAATTGTTTCATAATTTCTTCAGTTTTTTCATTAATTTTTATGTATGCATGTATGTATGTATGCGTGTATAGTAAATATGAATATATATGCTTTATGTTTATACGTACGTATGTATATTGCAATAAATATTTATTATATTTATGTATGACACCTACTGCATGCTACGGACACTGAGAGAGTGAGAAATTTGTTAAT
Organism: Anastrepha fraterculus; assembly: GCA_037575425.1. NCBI lineage: Eukaryota > Metazoa > Arthropoda > Insecta > Diptera > Tephritidae > Anastrepha > Anastrepha fraterculus. The sequence goes on from JAYXIM010022809.1 coordinate 57,027, forward strand.
TTTGGTAATTTGTTTTTATTGTTGCTTAAAAAGTTAAAAATTTGCATTCAGTATTGTTTGGTTTACTTACTTACTTACTTACTTAGTTCTTTTCACATTTCAAATCTACCTAAACTTTTGCATGTATGTATATGTATAGGTATGTATGTATATATAATAATTTGTTCGTGTCGTATTTCCTTGTTTCTTTGCTTGATTTTTATTTTACTCGTATTTTGTCTTCCTTAACAAACCACCTAATTTATGTTTATTACTTTAGTTATATATATATATTTTTGTTGTTTTCCTCTTTTGTTTTTTTAATATTCTAACGTTATAATTTGTAGTTTGCATTTTAGCTGAGTACTTCATTTTTGTTTTTGGTTTTCTGTGTTTTTTGGTTTTTAGAAAAAGGCAAAAATTGACGGGAGCTTTCACTTCCGCATGAAATTATTTACATAAATACATTTAATTAACACGATTTCATACATATCTACATTTAGTAATATCTAAGTAATATTGTAATTTTCATGCTTTACGTTCAATACGCTTAGTCTCGTTTGTGAAGTGTTACCAGAGTAGATTTATTTGGTTTAAATAATTTTTTATCGAATATCATTTCGTTTGTTGCATGGATTTTCGTTGAGTGATGACGAACGCAATGCCAGCGGGCGCGCTTTTCGGATGAGAGCAGCCGCACAAGTAGGAAATATGCGAAATGTATGAAAGCTGCATAAGCGTTTTATGAAAGTTATTGTGTACTCACATTCCTTAAGCTTTGTGGTGTGAAAGCTTGATGAAAGTTTATCTGAAAACTAGTTTATTTGCTGTTTTAAGCTCTTTTTTGAAGGAAGTTGTGCCTACTCAGATTCCGTACGCTTTGTGGTGTGAAAGCTTGATGAAAGTTGATCTAAAAAGTAGCTTATTTGCTGATTTAAGTTCAGTTTTTGAAAACGCATTAAAGTGGCCTTGGAGGTGGAAATATTTTTAAATAGCATATACCAAGCCATGAAAGCTGAATGAGAGCTTATTTCAAAAGTAGCTTATTGCTGATTTAAGCTCTTTTTCTTGAAATGTAAGGGTCTTGGAAATAGAAACATTTTATAATCGTTGCGCACGCAATGTGCTTAAGCTTTGTGGTGTGAAAGCTTAACGAGAGTTTTTTCTGGAAAGTTTATCCAGTATCTGATTTAAGCTCTTCTTTGAAAACGCAAAAGGGCCCTGGGAGCGTAGGAATATTTTAAAATCGCATATGCCACATCCTTTGTTAGTCGTTTGGCCAGCTTATTTCGCAATTATTGGCATGCGTCTTGGCAGCTGGGTTTAGGTGAGTAACTTCTCGAACGCTCCCTACAAGACGCATATTTGTATGCATCCTGAAAATTTGTAATGCTCACTGAAAGTTCCTTTTATAAGTTTGTTTTTTATTATTCACTCAATTATTACTTTGCTATTATTGTTTTTGTATAGTTTTATTTTTAGAAAATGCATAATGGCACAATTGTTTGTTTGCTTCATTTGCTTCCAATTACTCAGATGTTTATTTACCTCTGTTTTATATTAACCAAGTTTTTGACTACCCTACCTCTGTTTATGCACTTAGTTGGTTTCTAATTTAAAATTGTTTTCTCCTCCTAACTTTAAATTTTACTTACATAAGTACTAAGCCTTTGCTTGGATTATTATCGATAAATATTTTCAACGTACACGCAGATTAAATTTAAAATTCTAAAGACACACCGAGAAATGTTTGTTGAACTTGCTGGTTATTCTTGTTTTTGTTTTTTATATATTTTTGTATTTGTAATATTTATTACGCATTAATATTATAATTTTATTATACTTTTATGCTCATTTATTTCGATTATCTAACAATACTACCTAACTAAGAATTTATTTAGTAAACCTACTCATTGTGTGTGTGTAGGTGTTGGCGTTTATAGTCACTTATCTCGACACGCAAAAAAAAATTAAAAAAATAAAAATAAAAAGAATAAAAAAAAAAAAAAATTAAAAAAAAAATATATATATAAAAAAAGTACAAAAAATGTAATTTATATACAATAATAAATAAATTTTTAAATTAAAACTCAGATTCACGAAAAAAACCAGCTGAAAAGCTACAAAATTGCATCCGAAAAACGAAAAAAACCTTTTCGAATTTCAAAATTTGTGTAAAAATCTTAGAAAACCCCTCAACTTGTACCAAAAAAATCGCAAAGTAACTCGTACCTCATTTTCAACTCTGTGTGTATAGTTCAACATAGTTTTGTCCTAAATCTTCACCTACAGCTGGTTGTAATGGCAGATTTGTTGTTTTTTCATTCGAAAAGCACACTACATACTTACATATATATATGTGTATAATAGATAACATCAAAAATTATTTGCGAACACTTATGGAAATTCGACCTGCCAACTTGTCGAATTAACAGAATCTACTATAAGTGGCCTTTTTCGGTGTATGTACAGAGCTTGCCTGAAGCCTTAGTGGAGTTCAGAGCTTGTAGCGAATTCCTTCTACTGAGCTCTTTCGATAAACATGGCAGCTTGCAAATGGCCGTGGTAATAAGAGCTTTGATAACAAAAATGCTCTGGTGGCAGCTTGCGCGTCTCGAAAGTGAGAGAACTTAGCTTTTCCAAATTTTCTTTTTGACATGAAAACCTGAACATGAGATTGTGTACTTTATTTAGATCCACTAATTATTTATTTTCCTTACCATAAATGGGCGTAGTTCGTTTAGTGAAATACAAATTTAATTAATTATTTATGTACACCCAAGCTTTTATTTGCAGATTAAGGGCAGTGCGGCTCAATATCGACCGAGAATTAATATTTATTGAATATTGAATATTTAATTATTATTTAACCTTTACGGTTTAGTTGAATGAACTTTTGTACTTATCTCAATTGTCTTTACGTAATATCAACAAACGGCTTCAAAAAGTTTTCCCGTTTAAATATTTTCATATTGCATTATTCAGGTTGCTTTTATTTATTACAATAGGTTGCCATTGCATAAATTGGAAAGGAAAGTATTTCGAAAGTGGGTGTGAGTGCGGATAAAACAAAAGTTAAAAGAATTATGCAAAAAAAAAAAAATGCAATGCTATGGAATATGGATGACTAGATATGATTGGATAAGAAAATGGTACAGCGCATACTTAAGATGGGTGCCTAATTGTACCCTCGACAGTCGTTTCCGACCAAAAACTGTATTTCAGTAGAACACCCCGTACATGTATGGGAAATATTTATGCTCCTACAACAACAGCATGAGTACCTACACAAAGTTTATGTGTCTGTTCATTTCACGAAGTCATTTCAGGTGTGCAGTTAAAAACTGTAGCATACATTTGGGCTCTTCGCCTGTTTCAAGAATGCATGAACAAGTTACGAATTCATGGTCAACATTCGTGCATAATTAAGTTTTTGTATTCAATTTATTCATAGTACGACATGTACGCAGAGCCTAAATGTATGTTATAGTTTTTAACTGCATTTCATGAAAGGACTTTGCTAAATGGAGAAACGAATAAGATATACGCAATACATATATATATATATATATATATATATATATATTTATATATAAAACACCTTTAAATGGTACAGCGCCTAAAAGTATGCTAGCTTCAAAAGAGTTATGCCATATTCCTGATCTCAAATTACCAAGCCTTTTAGTCGATCCAGTTCTTAATATTTGAGCCTTTCAAAACATATAAAAAACTCCTTGGAATTGTACAGCGCCTAAAAGTATGCTAGCTTGCAATGAATTTGCCATGTTCCTGATCTCAAATTCTCAAATTTTTTCCTCGCTCAAGTTTTGAATATTTGAGCCCTTCAACATAATAAAAAGTACCGTTAAATGTCACATCGCCTAAAAGTATGCTAGCTTGCAATGAATTTGCCATATTCCTGATCTCAAATTGTCAAATTTTTTAGTCGCTCAAGTATTGAGTATTTGAGCCTTTCAATATTATAAAAAAGTACCGTTAAATGGCACAGCGCCTAAAAGTATGGTGGCTCAAAAACGATTATTCTATATATATTCTGGAACTCAAATTGCCAAGTGTTTTGTTTTTTTAATTATGACTGCTCACTCAAAATATAGCATTGAGGATTAGTCCAAGTCCGTCAAATGCAGACTAATAAATGTGGCAACAAATTTATTTGCGTAAAAACACCAGTACGGCATAAGCTTGTTGTGAAATTTTAAGTTGAATTGAATTTTAATTTGAATACTAACTTGAGCCGGGTGAGTGAGATACTTGAACATAAATGCCAACTTAGTGTTCTTCAAAATTCTTGTAGTTCTTTGGAAATTAAAATAAATTATTTTTTTTTTTTAATTTGATTTAAAATAATTTTTTTTTAATTTTAATTTAATTTGTTTTATTTTTTTTTTCAGAAACGCTCTAATAGCTTCAAACTAAGAATGTGCCGCATACTTTCAGGCAGCGCAACGAGCGGCAGTTTTTCAGTGCTCGTTCAATTAGGCTTTTCAGTTAAATTAAGCTTAATCCTTTCGCATCATTCAACGGAATAGTCAGCGATCAAAAACTTTCTCTTATCACCAAGAATGGAATAATCGGGAATAAATTTGTTAGGTAAAAAAAAATTATAATTTTGCTAATTCTGTAACATTCCTTTTCATTAGTAAAACAGTAAAAGTCTTGCCAATGCAAGATATTATGGATGCTGGTATTTTGAGTGCATCGCGCATATCGAGCGATGATGCAAAAGTGTTAAACTCAGTTTAAAAAATTCACCACAGTTACTGGCACTTGAAAAGCGGCGCTTAGCGTCGCAAATTCAGTGTTTTCGATTGCACGCTGAAAAACTGGCTTCAAACACTTTATTGCGCGCAACATTTCCCTTTTCCAGCCAACTCCAAATTGCCTTTTTGTTAGCTTGCTACTGTTCGCTGCTCTTCTTTCATTGTGTTTTGAAACATCTAACGAAAATAGGCTCCATTTTTCTATGATGCAATCTTCATCCTCTCTTTAAAAATCTCTTAGTTTATGCCTATTATTTCTTCAAACTAGGCGCGCAAACACAAATTTCCAAATAAAAGAAAATACGAAGCTGTTTGTGCTTGAAAATGCCGATGATGTGTCGAAAATAAAGCGGAAAACTAGCGAAAGATGAGCGCGGGTCAAATCATATGTAAGTAGATGTATGAAAGAAAATAATAAAGAAAAAACACAAAGTGATTTTTTTGCAACATAATAAGTTTTTTGTTTTTATTAAATTTTTTTGTGGTGTAATTTGGTTTTGTATTTTTTGTTTATTTTTTTGTTTGTTTTTGTATTTTCACAAATATTTTTATAATAATTTTATTTGCCATTGTAATGAAATTAGTTGTTGAAGCCTAGTTTTGCGTTGTGCACTGATTTGATGTTTCTATTTTTATACTCTTGCCACATACACAACAACAGTGAAAATTTTCAAAATTCTTTAATAATAATTACATTAATAATTGCATATAATAACTAAGTTAAATTGTTAATAGTAATTAATTGAATTGGAAAATGCCTACATAATCACGCGCACGCGCACTCGCATACAAATACAAATACAATCGATTAATTTCTCATATTTCAATATAAAACAAATAACTAATAAATACATACAAATACAATACTATTTATGTAGTAAGTAAGTATTAAGGTGAAAAATCTTTAACGCTAATTGTGAGAGAAACATTCAATAATTTGTGTTTTCTTTTGCATTTTTAGATTTTTAGATTTTTTATCTTTTAATTTATATTTTAAATTTGTGTAATTATTTGTATAGTTTATTTGTTTTTAGTGTTTTTGCTCTTTTTATCTGTATATATATATGCATTATATTTTAGTCAAATATATAAGTATGTGTGTGATTATTATGTGAGAGCGTGGTAGGAAGTAGAGTGGAGGAGTTGAGAGAGCGATTTTTTTATCTCATACAATTTTATTTTGCAATCATTGCCGTTTATGTGTATGTGCAATGCGCTTTAACAGCACAGCGGCACTCGTGTGAAGACTGGCTGGAGGGTGGAGTTGAAAGAATTGTTGGCGTTATGCGGATGATTTTCGTGTAGTGGAGGGAGAAGCGCAAAAATGCATTAGAAAGTAAAGTGAGTAAATAAGCGAATTTACAGATTTTTCGCTCTTCACATTTCTTTCCAGCAGCACTCACCGCCGGTAGGTTGCGTATGCGAGGCCTAACGGCAAACGAAGCTAATTTTCGTTAGAACTGGCGCTGGTTAGACAGGCTGCTGTTTATTTCAAGTTTGCTATAACTTTTTGTGTTGCTCAGCTTTTAATGAAAAGCATAAATGCCGCAAAGCAGTGAGTGCCGCTCTATTATTTTCATTTCCTTCTGTAGTTGACAATGGAATTTTTAATTATTTATAGTATTTTTTACTGAATTTTTTGAAGCACAATTAGCGGCATGCATTTTATTTGCCTTTGGCGTCTTCCAGCTGTTGTCTCCAGCCTGCTAACCGGTTTCAACGCCTGTGCTTATGCAACAATTCAAACAAAACGTACAAGAACCTGGCTTCCTACTAGGCTAAATGTTTTTGTTTTGAGTTTTTTGTATTTTCAAGTTTATTTTCACTTGCCTGTTTACTCATAACCTATGCAAGTAAGTATTTATTTCTATATCATATGTATGTATGTATGTATGCATTAATTTTTCGTTCTTTGCAATTTCATATTCTAAGCTTTTTAATAAATTAATTTGAATAATTGTTATTCAATCACATGGTGGGATAATCGTTAAATATTTTTTTTAACAATTTCTATAAGTTAATGGCTATATTTTTACATACATATACGATTTTTTTGCATACTTCTAAGCTAAATGATAGAAAATTTGTTACTTCTACAACGTTTTGGATTTTTCAATTTTTACACTATTTCAAAGAAAATGTTTGTTGCTGCTATTGCGCTTATTATTGTTGCTGCTGTCTGCTGTTTGTTGTTTGTTGTGGTAGTAGTGATTACTTGCTATTGTATTACATACATATTTGCTATAGTATTAAGCATAATTGAGTTTTGATTTTCGGTTATTTTTGTTGTTGCTGTTGTGGGTAGTTTTATAATTATGATTCTCTTTGTTCACCATTTATTTGCTTATTTTTCATATTCTTCGATAATAAAGTGGCCATTTAAAGCATTTAATTCTATTAGGCTATTGTTTTTGTAGTTGCTTTGCGTACACAAGTATGTATTCTTTGCTACTAGTTATTGTTGTTGTTGTGGTTGAATTTACGATAACAGTAATTAGCGAATGTGGACATGTAAAATGAAGATTCTACGTTTTTGCTGGCTTTTTTGCCCTTTTCGGATTATTTTTTGCGGTGAACTTTTGTTTTTGTGGACTGGTTATTTCTTAAATTGCGCTTTATAATTGGTTGTTTTCGTTTGGTTTTTCGAAACTTTAAAAAACACACATATAATATGTATATATAGACATAGATAAGTTCAGAATATTGTAAAATACTACAACTACTGCTTTTTCAGCCATTTACTGTTATAATTTAAATGTGCTGCTTTTGGATTTTAGGTAAATATTTATCATTGTTTTTTATATTTTAATTTTTACTTTTATTTTTACAATTGATTTCATCTGCCTATATAAATTAATTTCTTAGTAGTTTTCTTAAATCTTTTCACATTTCAACGCTTTGCTGCGTTGAATGCTTTTTTGTTGTTTTTCGCTTAATGTTTTACAAAATACTTTGAGGAGCACTGGACGTGATAGTTTTTATATTTTTGTTTTTATGTTTTTTTTTTTAATATTTTAAACCTATTTTTACTTAATTATTATTAATTTTTTGTAATTCTAAAAATGCGTAAAATGAGAATTGATTTTTTGCTTGCATTTTAATTAAATTAGAAGATTTGTTTTACATTAAAGTGTTTTATTTTTTGCTTTTGCTTAAATTACTTATCGTTAAACAGTGCGCAATACTGCAAATTATTTGAAATGTGTAATTAAAGCAACCATTCAAAGCATCAAAAACACACTGAAAGCGGCTTTTTGCATTATTTTTTAACCTTAGCTGATTTACGCTATTATTTATCTTTAATTACAATAGTTTATTCATTTATTGCAACACATAAAGCTTTAACAATTAAAAGAAAAAAACTAAATTATGAATTATGTTTGAGAAGATCAGCCGTGGCCAAAAATCATTTACTTGCATTTTTTCTTCAATTAATTATACAAATTACGCATAACCCACTGAAAGCTTATACAAATTTTTTTTGTCAAAAATGTTACTTTTATTAATTCAATTTTGTAAAATCGCAAAATAAGTTTTGCTTTCGGCAAAAGCTGCGTCTGTTTTCCTTTCAGTTGAGCGCAGAATTTTCCCTAACAATGCAAAGTAAAAAGTGGTAAGGAAGAGTAGAAAGTAAGAATTATTGCAGTGTTTTGTTTTTCATAAATAATTTTTTGTTTACCTCAGTTACTAGGCCTAATTTACATTTGCATCAATTAATAAATAGATCACATTCATGGTTCTATTTTTCGCTTTTCTTTACTTAATTCACATTAAATTTTAGTTTGCATACTCCCATATGCGTGTGTGTGAGCTGTAAACAATAGATGTGTGTGTATTTGTGTGTGTGTGTTTGAAGGTATGCATTCTTTACGGCATGTTACTTTACGTTCGAAGAGCTTTAAAATTTGTTTCCATATTCTTCTTATTTTCCCTAAGCTGTGCTAAATGCTTGCGTTTACAGAACTTAAGAAAAAAGATTAGTTATTCTACACTTAAACGCTTAACAAATAAAACCTAAACATTAATATTTGAAATATACCTGGATTTATTTCAAATTGGAGATCCTTTGCAAACAAATTGTCAAATTATAATAATAATAATTACCTATTTAATCATAGCCTTTAGCTACATGAATATGTATTTCTTTTCAAATATTTATGGGGAGAAGTTTTTTTGGAAAGTCAAACCAAAGTTGTGCAGAAGCGGCAAGCGCACAGAATCTAGCCGATGAGTGAAAGTTTAAGAGTACTTTAGGAGTAAAGTTTTGAAGGCTTTATATTTTAAAATGATCTTAAAATGAGTATATGTTATACGTTTCTAAGCGGAAGCGCTTAGAAATAGCACACGAGCTTTTGAGTGAAAGCTCTAGATTTTCAAACTACCATATTTTGAAGCGCTGAACTTTTGAATGAAAACTCTATGTTTTAAAAAACATGTTTCGCAGCAGTGAGCTTTTAAGTGAAAGCTTTAAATTTTCAGTTCGCCATATTGTGTGTTGGTTGAGCTTTCGAGTGTTTGAAGTGGTTGAAGTTTTGAAAGAAGGCTTTGCACTTTTGAAATACATATTTTGAATATAGTCACATTGTGTAGTGGTCGGGCTTATGAGTGAAAGCTTTGGATCATGTAGTTAACATATTTGAAGTTTTGAAAAAAAGTGTTACATTGTAGAAATATTCATTATGAAGCTGTGCGCTATCCAGCGTGTTACCCGATCGACAATTAATTTTTAAGCTGCAGCTTACACTTGAAAAAATGCTTAATTTTAATTTTATATTTTAAGCGCATATATTTAATAATTCAAAACATGCTTTTGAAATCATCAAAGCTTAAAGATTCAGCTAAACCGGTACAGAAATTTGAATGTTTTGCGCATTCGAAATTTTTCACGTGCCGCTATGGTTTGACTGCCTTTCATTTGTTGTTCATTTAAATTGCCTTTTGAGGCACAAAATGTTTAAAGAAAAGTGCGTTCGACATTAATGGCCTAAATCTTGAAAATCATAGCAATGAAGTGAGTCAATACTGTCATCGGTAAAAAACAATTAAAGTCATGTCCACATTACTAAATAGTACATGACACGGAAATTTTAAATTGGTTAAAAGTGCTTATGCTTAAAAATAAAAAAATTAATTTTTTTTTTCGGTAAAAGATTAATTAAAAAATTTTGTTTTTCAAAATTTAGTGCTTTTTCCTAGCATAGACTTTTGATATTAATTCAGTGACTTGAACTTTTCTTAAGTGAATATCACTTTTTTTTTTCAAAACATTATTTTTAATGCTAAAAATTCTGAACAGAAAAACTTTAAATATTAACTTCGACACAACAAATTTAATTCGAATAGTTGATGCAATCTATGCACAGAAATTGAAATTTTAATTCAAATGCACTGTTTCGCCTTCCTGTCCCCGTGTTGCACATGTAATCAACGCGTGTGTGTATGCATGTCGGCGTGCATGTACGTGTAGGTGTTGTTGTAGTGGTGTACTTCCTAAACTAATTAGCTTACAATAAATATTTGTTGTTTGTTGTGTGTTGTTGCTACCATAACTAAGTATATCATATCATATATGCATGTATGTGTGTATGTGTGTATGTGTTAATGTGTTTTTATTTGTTTAGTTCGAATGTTACCCTTACTAATACCTAATCCACTATTTTTTAATACATTACTATATAACACAGATGACTTTATCTTTTGCTTACATTTATTACACACCTTTCCCCCTTGCGAATTTCCCTTTCCCTTTCCTTTTTTGTTTTTTTGTTACATTTCCTGCTCAATAAATAAAAACTCCTACATACACATTTCTTATAACAACCTATGCCTTCGTTTAGTTTCCTTATTGATTTTTATTTACTTTCGGACCTGCACACATACACATTTGTAATTTGTTTTGTTTTGTCCTACTACATTTGTTTTCACTTCATTTTGACGATTTGTTTGCTTTTTGTTTTTGTTTTTATTTGTTTTTGTTTTTGGTGACGATGTGCGGACACCATCACCGCGCTTAAAAGTAAGGTTAGATTTTTAATTGTGTGATAATTTTTTTTGTTTTTATTTTTGTTTTTTCGGCTTATAAAAAAGTTTGATTTGATTCTCATCTAATTTGCTTACAACTGCTTAGTTTATCCATTTGTTATTGAGCTGCACTTGCCTATTTGATATTCGATATTTGATATTTTAATATGTATGTATGTATGTAGTTCAGAATTGTTGCTTTGTGTTTGCTATTTCAGTGAAGATTGTATTTTGAGATAAGCCGGTGAATTTTTATTGAAATATTATTTTTTTTTGCTTTCGGATTTGAATTTTCTATTGTTTTATTGTTTGAAAGAGCTGGGTGGCTATTTTATTTTGTAATTTGCTGTTCTGCTTTTCCTTCGTCTTCGTCCTTTGTCTTCTTCATCGTTTTTTTTTTCTTAACTAATTTGTTAACATCTACGCTACACTATTCGCGCTATACTACTACATACACGCATTATATTGATTGTTTGTTTTGTGTGTGTTGGTATGTGTGTTTATGTGTACCACAAAAATGAATGAAATTAATCCATTTACAAGCGTGAAATTAGTTTTTAATTTTGTAACATTACGTAAATAAATTTCATTGGATCTTATTTCAGTGCACTCTAACTGTACTGAGTGTGGTGAGTGCTTTTATTTGTATGTAATTTGTGGGATTTATTTGAAAAGAAAAAAAAAAGCAAATTAGCTCCGAATATTGAATGGTACCAAAAAAGATTTGAAACAAGTTTAGGAGGAGGCGTACATAATTGAAAACCAGTTATAAATAATTGGAAAAGCAGTAATGTGTATACTGGCTTAAAGAGCTTTCAATATGCCTATGTTGTCGTACAAGTAGCTGCTTAGAGTTAGAAAAAATTATTTAATAAAAATTTAAATTTTTTAATTTTTTCAAAGTGGAAAAAATTATTTTAAAAAATTTTAAATTAAATTAAATTTAGATTCTAAAAGTACACACATACATTTTTTAATTCAAAACTTTTGTGTTGTAGAATTTAAATTAAAACTGTTTTTTAACATTCAAAATTTTTGTTTTGACTTTACTTTAATTCTAAATCAAATTAAATTTGAAATTAATTTTTCTTTTAATTTAAAAATCTTTTTTTAATTTTAAAAAATTTGAATACATAAAAAATTAAAAGTTTAATTTTTTTAATAGAAATTAAAAATTTGAAATATAAAAGCATTTAAGCCCTTTCAAATAAGTTCTTTAAATATGCAAATACCAATACAAAAGAAAATTTAATTTAACTAAGTCTAAACAATTTTTAATTATTCATAAAAATTAATTAGAAACAAAAAAACGTATGCTTAATCACAAAAAACAGGCCGATTCGTGTCAAAAAAGTAAAAAAAAAAATAATATTTAAATCAGTGTAAAAAATTAAGAAAAAATACAAAAAAAAATTTAAAAAAAGTTAACTAAAACTTTCATGTTAACGCGCAATTGCAAGATTTTTAAATACTTTAGTTTTAAACTCAACCATTTTTTGTTATTATTTTAATGATTTAAAATATATTAAAATCAGTGTACAAAAATTACGAAAAATACAAAAATATAAAAAAAAATTTACAAAAAAATATCTAAAAGAATTTAACTAGAACTTTCATGTTAATGCATAATTTCAAGATTGTTAAATAATAGAAAATATATATGAAACTAAAAGCAAAACTAGCAGTGATTTTTGTAAAATCAGTGCCAACTAATAACTTAAATGGATTTCGCTTTAATGGCAATTGAAAAAAGTTATAGCTTTTGCGAAGTATTTGAAGAAATTTATGTGCGCATTGATGCATAGTTAAAATATTTTATTTCTACTACAAAAAAACGTAAAGGTCTAGCTCCATCTTCAGCCAGCCAGGTCAACCTAACCTGAGCTACAATATTTTATAGATACATAAAAAAAAACAAGAAATTAATTAAAACCAGTGCAAAGTACTGATATAGCAGCATTTACTTTAAGCAACACTTTGAAAAATAAAAGATTTACAAATTCTCAATTTACACTCTAAGCAACTGCTTTAACGATAACTGGCGAATGTTTCCTAGCACTAAATCTTCCATTGCTCTTCCGCCCTTTTTTGGACTTTTTGCCATCCGCAGCTAATTATTATTTCAATGCATCTTTAAAGTCTCAAAAAATAGAAAAATACCTAAAATATTTGTTTCCAAAAATTCTTACTCTTGATAAAGGTTTCGCTGCTTCGCTTTACCGCGAAAAATCCAGTGGCGCGTGAGAACGCATTACTGCTTCGCGACTCCGCCTGCTGCCTTCACACTGCTGCCATCTGCCTTCACTCAGCCACTTCCTGCTTATTGCCATTGCCGTCTGAGTCGCTTTGCCCGCAGCCTGCGTTTATGTTTTCTCTTTCCACAACAACCCAGCCACTTACTTCCAATACTCCAATACTCACATTTATAATTCTACTTAATTCCTGTTCTATTGCATTTTGGAATAAAGAAAAAAATTGCTTTGGCCAAATTAAGTAGATAATAAGAAAAACTGTGTTGAAATTCGTGTTTTACCAATATTTTGTTTTTTAAATTTTAATTTAATATTAGTTTGTTTCTCTCTTACTATCAATTAGTTATCATTAATTAATATCACATCGACTTTGTTTGTTTTTGCGTTTTGCATCGCTTATCTTAAAGTTTTAAGAGTTTCTTATTTGCTTATTTGATTTTTTCAAAACTGTTTTCATTTTGTTTTGTTTTGTAGGTTTATGAAAAAATCGCCATTAAATTTCTCATTGCATAGAAAAAGGAAATAAGTTAAAGAGCTTTTCTTGCTTGCTTGCTTGTTTGTATGTTTGTTGGTTTGTTATTTACGTAATACTACCATAAATACAGTGTTGGACGTTAGCGTAGGCGTCCGATTTAATGTTTCTTTGTTTGTTTTTGTTATTAATTTTATAAATTACATACATATATTTTATCCCTTCTTCTTCTCTTCTTCTAACGAATGCAGTATTCCCAAAATAGTAGTCACTTATTTTACTGCTTTTGCTTCTTAGATCTCAACGATCGCGCACCGTTGGCACGCAAATTCGCACTGCTTTGCCGTTACATACAATTTCTCTGCACCTTAATTGCATAACTCTTACCCCTTTGTTAGTTTCATAAGTTTTCGGTCCAAATTATTTAGCCGGTAACTGTTGGTTCATTTGTTGCCGTTGGTATTCCTTTTTATCTTTTTTGCCTGCAAATGTTATTGAGTTGTGGTTGCTGCTATTGTAGTTGTAGTTGATACGAATTGAATTGTAATTGTCGCTTTTTTGTTTCATGTATTTATGTATGCGCCATATTCCGAAACTTGCTTTCGACTTTTCTAGCAATTTAGCGAACAGAAAAAGTGCGATCCAAGTTTATTTGCTTTTTTGATTTTTTGGGGGTTGTTGCATTTGTTTAATCCGAAATCTCCAGCGCCTTCCTTAGCGGTTTCAATTATTTCTAACCTCACATCCTTTTCCTAACTGCAACTCGTTATTTTTATTGCCTCTTTCGACTGTTTGTTTGTGGTGTCCAGTAAAAATAATGAAATTCGGAGGGATTGTTGAGAAAGTAAAGTATTCTCGTTATGCGTTGTTCCTGGTTTTGTTGTAGTAATTGTTTGAAGTTTTCTTTTGTAGTTGTAGTTAAAGCCACGCCCATTTGATTAATAGAAAAATTGAATAGCGTATAAGTGGTCTATTTCATACAGCTAATACGCAATTGACCAAATTCTGATGTCCTTCGTTTAAGGTCCTTTCGTTTCGTTCATTACTTTGTATTTGTTATGCTTTGTTTGTGGTTGTGTGAAGGAGAATAAATGAGATCTCTGGGTTGGTATGTATACATATAATAAAAAAAATCTCTCTTCTCGCAACCATTCAGCTGGAATTCGCTTAAGCGCATTAATCGCAGGAGTAAAGCTTGTTTTTGGTCAGCGTGAAATCTGGGCTCACCAAAATGGTGTTGCTGCGTGTAAGATTTCTGCGAAAAGAAATTCAAAAAAATTAGTTTCAATATAACTGAGCGATCATATGCGACTAGCTTGCATATTTTCGCTTGCTTGTCGAGTTACATACTTGATAAATTGTGGCAACAAAGAGGTCCAGCCGCTCTTGTCCTGCTTTAGCATGAGATACAACTCAAAGGTGGAGACGGTGGAGTCATCCACTTTGAACGAGGCTATGCGTCTGTAAAATTGAGAAAAGAGAGTAGAGAGTGTGAGTAGTTATCCCATATCAGTAAAATAGTCAGGTAAACAGCGCAATGAGTGAGTAATAAAACAAAGCCGATAGTGCCACCAAATACTAGCAGAGTAAAGCTGCGTTTAGTGCTCCATCAGTGGGCAACTTCTATGGCTCATAATTTTGTGTTTGATACCGCGACATAATTTCGCAATTCTTTACTAGTTGCCCACTCTTTCTTGTCACTCACTAACCAATCACCACCAGTCCACCTACCTCACATTGCTCGGCTCACACTCGAAATCGATGTACAGCGAACAGCCACGCACGCCACACGGTTCCCGCTCCGAAGCCTTGATTATTTCGGCCGCAATGCGCGGCATAAGATTAAATGGCAATGAGACTTCAGTGCAGTCCAAATGACGCTTCTTGGCATCCCGCAACTCCGTCTGCACCCGCTGTGCCAGCTCATTGACGGCGGCGATGTCCACATCAGTGGTGGCGCTACCGAAGCAGCTACCCGATGTTGGTGTGCCCACTGGTGTAATGGCCGCAGTCACTGGTGGCTCATAGTAGAACATGTTGTCGTTGAAGGCGCCTTTGGTGTTCTCTTCTTTTGTTGTTGCGTTGTTGGCTTTTTGCGATTTCTGTTGCTTTGCTTGTTTTTGTTGCCTAGTGGTGTATTGTTGGTGGTTGTAGTATTGTTGCTGTTGTTGTTGTTGTTTCTGATAGTGGTGGTAATTGTTGGTGTGTGGTTGATTATGATGGTGGTAGTTGTTAGTGTGGTGGGTGCCACCGTAGTGGTGATTGTTGTAATAAAAGTGTTGCTGTCGCTGCTCGTGCTGATAATTATGATGATTGTAGTGTTGTTCTGCTTGTTTTAGTGGCGCTGACCAATTTCCTCCGTCAACAACGTCCCCACCCTCTACTGCGTCCTCGGTGTACAGCTCTAGGAGCTGCTCCTCGTCCTGTTTTACTTGATAGTTGCTAACGTTTCTGTTGTTGTTGTTGCCGTTGCCGTTGCGTTGATTGTGCGCAACGTTGTCACTGGTGATGCTATTGCTTGTTGATAGCAGTTGTGATGATGATGATGGTGGTGGTGGTGGTGGCGTTAACGGACTCGTCCAGTCTATCGATTAAAGAAGATTAAAATGTTTGGAATTCGTTAGAAATTTTTCACAAACTGACAAGTTGGATTATTTATTCAAATTACAAATTAAAAATGTAAAATAATATAGTAGGCAGCGCGCTTAAATATTGGAGCGGTTATCTGGTTAGCGCCTGCTGTCGCAAGGATTGAGCAGAACCAAGAGAATAAGGGTGAGCCAAATAAGATCTACCCAAGCTATTTTATACTTTGTTGGTGGCCGATAAATTCAACGCGATCTTAGGTACTTCATCTATCCCTTACAAAAGTTTAAGGATTTAATTCTAACCTACAAAAGAAAACACGCAATTACATACATATGTACATATGTGTAGGAAATAAGTCGTAGATCTTATTTGGCCCAACCCCAATATATGTTCTGTACAGAACGCGTTTATTTTTCTGCAACTGCATTTTAAGTTGTGTATCACCTCAAGAACTTCATTCCAAACCTTTACTCCAAATTCACCGAAAAAGAAAGAAATCTTCTTTTTATGCTGGTTCAAGCGCTGCAAGAGCAGACTGCACCGGCCGGCTAGATGATAAATACTTTTCTATTAAAACACACACACACACAAGCTGTAAATAAGAAACAGCTGCGTGCCTCCAAAATACTCACTCTCCGATTTTGTGCTACTAACTACAGAGGAGTGTCTAAAGGTCGCATTAACAGAATTTTTATTTACATATGCATGTATGTAAAATGTGCAGAAATGTCCAACCTCAAAACACAATCCCCTAGTTGTGAATAAAAAGCGACTAACAGCTGCTAAAAATAAAACTAAAACAACAGGTTCAACAGCTGACATTCAGCGAAAGTGAAATGAATACAAATGCACTGCCTGTAAGAGCTTAACAAAATTCTGTACATCGTTTGTGATTACCTGTTGTTAACAGAGAGAGAGCAAATGCGAGCGCGAGAGAGATCGAGAGAAACCAAGTGCAATAAACAGTATTTACCATAAAGCGCAGGCGCTGCAATTACAGTGCAAAGAGCTGCAAGCTGTTACAGTTATAGCAACTAAACAGCTGTTTGCTCCAAACAGCTGAGTTGCTGATTTTATGTATTACAAGTGTAAAACATGTATGTGTTTGTGTGCACTTGCAGGCAACTATAAAGTTAAAGACAAAACGCCGGGTGACATGAGACGCAATCACCTGGCAACTCAGCTGGAAATCAGCCGTTTTTGGGTGCCGTGCCAAGGCATGCTTGCGTGACATTTGCTCGTTTATTCCAACATTTGTACACTCGTTCGTTCGTTAATTCGTTGCTGCAGTCGCCATGTTGTATCCAACAAATAATATTGAAAGTGAAGACGGGCGAAACACACACGTGCATGCATGTAGATATATGAGCATGCATACTTACATATATTTGTATACAACATATTTGTACATCTTACACAGAACACGTATGTATGTGACTCATGTTTGAGGCTATGTATAAATTTGTAGCGGAAAATTTTCAAAAAACTACTCGTAGTAAATCCAATTGCCTTCGGAATAGCTCATTTCCGAACGAATTGAATTGAATAGAGTAAAAAACTAGTACTGTTCAAAGCTTGAGAGTTTTATTAAAGTTAAAGTCAACTAAAAGTGTACAAAAATGCGCTTCCTTGAAATCGACAATTAAATTCCACCGGTTACTTGCTTAAATAAGAGAAGCATGCAAATTAGTTATAAAGTCGAATTTTGTATCACGTTCAGTTAGTGCTGAAAGAAGCGCAGCAAACTTTTACATGCTGACGCCTTTGGCTGTAATCATCGCTCATCCTCATACATGCCTCATTGGTTTTTTTTTTAATTATTAACCTAATTAGTTCGAGCTTAATATTTTTAGAAAAACCGAAATTAAGTCAATAACAAAGTCAAAACTCATCCTATTTGTACCAGTTTCCTGACACTCATAGAGTGGTTGGCCAGCTCTAATTTTTGCTGAAATCGTTAATGGAATTGGATTGGTGAGGGCGATGTGCACGGCTTTGACGTTTCCCTAATGACCAATGGCAGTAAAACGGTTGATAAAACACACAGAATAGAGCAATTATTGTGCTGATGACTAATAGGAAAATTTATATTTTCGTCATATATGTATGTATGTACATATGTATGTATGTATGGATTAGTGTGCGAAGTCTTCTTTGTCAAGTAAGTTTTGATTGCAAATCTATTATTTTATTAAGTAAGTTAACACTTTAATCGTAGACCGATATATGTAAGTATGTGTGTATGAAGGTACGTATTAAGTGTTCGAATTTGTTCAAATGTGGTATACCGCGTGTATGTAGAGATTAAAGATATTAAATCGCAACGAAGAGCAAAAACTGCATGGAAAAGTCGAGAATATACATATTTTAATTTGTTCAAAAAAAAAATTGTATTCAATAACTTTTTTTTTTAACTTTATTACTAACTGAAAATATAAAAATTGTTTTGAGAGATGAAAATCTTTATTTCGACTTTTGCGCACTTTATTGCCTGCCTATTTGAATTATAAATCTTCCGAATGGATGAGTAATTTGCGCCACCTGGTATTTAAAATCTAATAAAGTTATATTCATATATTTCTTTTATCCAACGCTCACTGTTAGCCAAAGGTTGTTGTGTTGCTGGCTTTAAACTCGGTCGTAGAGACACCGATGATGCAAAACTCAGTGCAATCCGCAAAATCGTTGAAATGATTGCGTTGTTCTTGATGGAAATTACGTTTATAAATTCAATTCAATTGGCTTGGTTTTATAACCTTTTTAAATCAGACTTTCTGAAACAGAATCGATTGTGGAACAGGAAAAAAAAAGGTTTTGCCAAACTAAGGGGTAAAAAATTTGTGTCAACGAAAGAGTCAATAGCTGCACTATTTTTAATCAGTTTAATTTTTTTTTTGTATTTTTCAACAAAGAAAAAGACACTTATTTGCAATATTCAGTCGAATATTTAATCAAAATTTAAAAATTAAAAAAGTAGAAATCCCAAAAAGCACAAGGATTCATTGTTTTCAAGTATGCACCAGCGATACGCTTGTTGTTGTTGTATTAGCATAGAAAATTCCTCATACCTTTCTTGGAAATGCTAATAAACCGACAGTTGTTGGCCTTGTATATGTATACATATATATATAATTGCCGCGTACACCCTTTTTGTGTGTTTGGCCGAGCTCCCCCTCCTATTTGCGGTGTGCGTCTTGATGTTGTTCCACAAATGGAGGGACCTACAGTTTCAAGCTGACTCCGAACGGCAGATATTTTTATGAGGAGCTTTTTCATGGCAGAAATACACTCGGAGGTTTGTCAATGCCTGCCGAGGGCCGACCGCTATTAGAAAAAGCTTTTCCTGCATTTTGATCTTGCATTCTCCCTTTGAAATCCAAATGGTAGTCACACACCAACCCATTCGGCTACGGTGGCCGCCCGTATGTAAATCCTGGTAGTAATAATAGCCTATGCGACTGCTGTGGCAACAGTCACAGAAAACGCCGGACTTGGAAAAAGGAAACAGGATCTATCTATTATTTTACATATGAAATATTTTCTTCAAAATAACGAAAACAAAAAACTGAAAATAGAGAAATAATAGACTGGCATATTGAAAAACAATGATTGCAAGGCTCCATTATTCACCTGCGTAATTTCAGAAAACATCCAAGATAATCCCCTAATTTACCAGAAATTATTGTACTACAATAAATAAACATTTCTACATATTAATAAATCGTTCATGCCGTGTATGTGTATCCCCATGCCTACAAACAGATGTACACATGTACATATGCATGTGTATGTATGGATATGCGGAAATGCCTGCTAATAGTAGACAACCAGTAACGGCTTATTTGACCACATTTGATGCCAGTGCCCTATGGATATTTTTTGTTATTTTTATTCCTCACTATTGTTTTGATAATTCAATTATCAAAATAAAATTCGAACGTATCTTCCAGAATTGACTACTCAGAATTGCTTCCATATTTTGCAAACGGGTGATTCTAAGTGGAAATGTAATTTTTTGTTAGAGAAAAAAGTCTATCGGAACCATATCAGGTGATAAAAACCGCATAAGGCCAAACAAATATTCTTTAGTTTCGCCACCTGATTTTCGTTTTAAATGAGCATTTTAAACGATATATTGCAGATGCTCTTCACAGCAGGCAGATTGTTCTCAACAACAAGAAAATTGTGTGCAATATTTCCTTAAAAACTCGGCAGCGCTGCCTGAAGCAAGTTGCTTACCAGCTTAGTAGTAATAAAGAAACTTGCGTAAGTAACTTCGCCCGTGTAATTTATTGTTGTCTGCTCATACAATTGCCTACTTAAAACTTGCTTCTCTTCTACCGCTATACCCAAAAGTGAGCATTTACTCGTACATATGTAGGTGCGTACACGTGTACGTATGCATGTATTTCTCTTTGCTCTTCGCTCTCATGAGCATAGCTGCAGTTCAGTTGACTGCAGTTCGTTCAATGTATTGGCAATAAGCCTAAGTAAGCAACAATTACTACGTCTACTACAAAAACAACAATAGCAGTGAATAACAACAAAAGCTATCAATTAACCAACCCCAAACCAATGACGCCTTCGTTAGCAACAGTCGTTCAGAAATCACACAAATGCTAAAAAGCAGAAGACGAACAAGCAGAAGTAACAACAACAGCGAGAGTGACAAAAGTGTGCCGTATTAGGAACTGTTTGTTGCTGGGCGGTAGTGAGGTTTTATGGGGTTTCATCACATTCATAGCAGTAATAGCAACAAATATGCATACAAATACAATAGGCAACATGGGAGGAAGGCAGAGCATTTCATTTCGCGACATTTCTTTCTCTGCGCCTCGACAAGGCGAAGGTGAAATTTCATCAGACAAAGCGGCATTTCATGTTGTATTGTGATGTTTTTGTTGTTGCTGTTGCTAGCCCCATTAATGTTCTTGCAATATTTCTTTGTTTGCAATATTTTGTTATTTTTTCCTGTTTTAATTGCCAACACACGTTCAGCGCAAAAGGATTAAATAATAAATGAAATAAGTAAGCCGTTCAAGCAGCAAAAGCCCACACAGTGGGGAATTGCTTGAGACATGTAAATGCCAGCGGGGGGTGGCGCGCAAGAGTTGGTAGGAGCCAGACTAGCCACAGCTGTGTGCTAACAATGACATAAGCGAGCATTGTTTGTTGAAAGAAGAAAAATTTGCACAAGAAAGCCACATTTGCATGCACGTACATATACATATATATCTATTTACACAACTACATACGAGTGTATGCAAATGTAAGCGTGTTTACATACATTCATATGTACAAATTATTTATTGTCAGCAGGCAGAAAAATGAGGATGTGCCAGAAATAATAAGCACAACAACAGTGCACAATAAAGAAAGAAATAAAGCACATAAAATTTGAATTGAGTAGAACGAAATTTAGAGCAAACTGTAATAAAAAGAAGAATGTTTATTGCATCACGTCACAACGCACAGGATCGCGTTTCTGGATATTTACTGAACAAATTTGGATTAATTGAAAAAATTTAGCAAAGCGAGAGAGATGAAAATTATTAAAATGCAAAAATTTAATATCAAATAATATTTGTGACGTGCGTCTTGATGTTGTTTCATAAATAAAGGGACCCACAGTTTTAAGCCGACTCCGAATGGCAAATGGTTTTTTATGTCGAACTTTTCTATGGAGCCACCGCTATTGAAAAACACTTTTTCTATCATTTTGTCAAGTAATTTTCCACAGTTCAAATAACTGAGTGCGATCATCAAGCATTTTTATTACACATAATTAAACAAGGGGAACTACAAAAGGGTGATGCGTAATTACTTTATTTTACCTCTGCACGATGAATGTGATTGCAGTTTTACTGCTCTATTACTATTTCTGTTTCATTTTACTTTTCTCTTTTGCTCTTGTGCTGAACCAAACGTAATAAAAGCCATTAGCATACATATCAATTATGCAATTTTAAATTTTAAATTTTAATTTTAAAATAACTATTTGGGTTTGGTTTTATGAATTTATGAATTTATCGCAATTAGTTGTTGTACCACAAAATAATAAACCCTTCGGTTACAGCCAGATTTATCACAAAAAAAAAAATTTATAAACTGTCTCGTGAATCTGACCTGGAACTACTAGCAAGCAACGAAACTATAATCAAGATAAAATCTGAGAAGATATGATGGCTCGGATACGATTTTACAATGCCCAAAGAGATAATAATTGGAAAGTCAATTGAATTATGCGCTGTTGGAGGCCGAAGAAGATGAGGCTCCATAAAGACATGGTTCGAAGACGTGGAAGTTGACCTTGAAAAGCTAAACGTGTGGTGGTGGAAGGCGGTAGCCTTAGATAGAGACTGATGTCACAAGGTTGTGAATGAAGCAATGGTTCACCAAGGACTGTAATACTAAGAAGAAGATGAATAAACTGGCTCGAGGAGCGAGAAGTAACGTCTTGTTGAGATTGGAGGAGATGCATCGCTTTGAAAAGTTTTAAAAATCAGGTAGATTTATTAGGCTCGAATACGATTTAACAGTGGCTCGCTCAATTGCCGATATAAAAATGTGCTCATATTTGTTATATCTCTTAAACTATACGAAATATGTATTTAATTTAGTTACAATTTTCAACTTCTCATTTATGTGGAAGTCTATTTTCTATTAAGTTTTTATAAAAATCAAAATAAAAGAGCAATAAAATAATTATTTTTTCCGGTTCTTGAATTTTAAGTCAAATAACTCTGTGAAATTTTTGTTTTTATTTACTACATAAATTTTTTAACCCTTCGTGGGGCATCTTTTTTAAAATCTTTGGTTGGCCACCCGGGTCTGGTCTTCTTTCTTCCTGTTGGAAGATCCGTTTTAAAAGGTGAACTCCCTAAATCGAAAGAAAATTAAATTTTTGGAAGCTACTAGGCACAAGTTGTTAGCTATAAAAGAGAGATCTTAAATTTACGCCCATAGTCAAAAAAGTCTGGCCAGACCCGGGTGTCCAACGGAGGGTTAACTTCTTCACCGCCTTTTTTTCTTGATTTTTAATGGGCCTTAATAATAATGCTTACTTCACGTTTTTTGATTTTGCGTGGCACAATTTTTAAACACTGTGCGTCTCGCACAACCCACTAAACACTTCAAACAACAAACAAGTGAGGCACGCGAGCACTCAAACACAAAAAAACAAACAAAAACACTGAAGTCGAATGCATACTTATGTATGTATGTGTATATGTATATGTGGGTGTGCTTGTTGATATAACCATAAATAAATGTACATACATACACACATACAGACATATATGTGGACTGCCAAGTATATGAATGGGCTGTGTGTGCATTTTCGCATTTTTGGCACAGAACTCACTCGACTTGGCCATGACTGGGCGGCGGTGGGTGGCTTTCAAAGCACACACTTGCGAGCTTCATTACAAAATTTCCAAAGCTAATTCAACAACGCGAAAAACTACAACACTAAAAAAAAGAAGAAAAAAAGGCAACAAAAAAGTATAAAGACGCAAGCAAACCAAAAAAAGCATATGCAATTTTAAATGCGCGTGAATGTGTGTTGAACGAGCAAAGTTTTACAAAAACTCAATAATTGAGCTGCCGGGTGTGCTGAGTTGGCTGTAGAGTGGGCTGGTGTGACTCGGGACCGGGTTATTCGGCTGCATTTTGCAGCTTGCCGCTCGCGCAGAAGCTTAGCGAATTCAAAGGACAACGACAGCCACAGCGACAACGACAAGAGAAATGACGCAAAACTCTGCCGAGTGGCGCTGAGGCTGCAAAGAAGAGGGGTATGTGGAAGGGGTGTGTGTGTGTGTGCCTGTTCGCAAGAACGTTTGTATGCAAATGTCCTTCAGACGACACATCCTTTTGGTGAATGCGTACACTCGGTAATAAAGTGTGTAATTTATGCGGGTAACAGCATGCACACACACATACACGTACACACGAGCACAGGCGCTTGTATGCGAATATGCAAATAAGAATTACAACAACAGAAAATTGAAAAAAATAGCAGCCATTTGAAAGAGTGTGAAAGCAAAGGTGGAGCGAGGAAAGCCAGTTGGCGTGGACGCAGTCAGACATGAAATTAAATTGACTGCAATTTTCAAAACCACAAAAACTGGACAAGAGGATGAACAATGTGAGAGGGGCCATGAGATGTGGCAAAGGGACTGATGTTTGTATGATTTGTGCTGAAAACGTGTGACGGGGCCAACAGTCAGCTGATAGCTAAGCTAAAGTGCATACATTCATACACACATACATACATAAATGCATACATACATACATATCAACGAAGCGGCCAACTTGGCAACAAATCACACAAGCGTACAATGAATGGTTGCGCGGCCGTCGCACTTTCCGCGTCTGCATGTATGTACATCTATATATGTATGTATGTATGTGTAAAATAAATGCTTATGTAATCTGCTTTCTGAGAGAGCGATCAGTTGAAGCCAGCGCAGCCCGGCAATTGTTATGATGAACCAGAATTGTTGGCAGGCCGGCGGACGGTCGCATACAAGCGACAGTTAGGCGCGTCGCTTGCCGCTGAACGGGCCGAAGTGTCACAAATGAAACAGCTGCGCGTCCAACCAACCAACTGCTGGCTTAGCCTAGCCAGCTAACAGCCTGAGCTGACAAACTCAATTGCCGCCGACAGTGTCGCAAGAATGCTTGGAAAAATGTTTGAATGCGCGTTTGCACAATCGCACAGCTTCCTCACTCTACTCATACGCCCGCCTCTCTATCTCTTTCCACCCACTTAACACCGCCTTTCGGTGCGAGGTTTCAGTCAGCCTTTCCCTTCGGTATGGATTTCAATTGCCAACCGCTTTTTATACACCTTCCACGCGGCTGTGTTGGCACTCAACTGAATTTCTCAGCTCGGCCTTTTGGCGCTTCCATTTTGTCCTTCTACTTTTGCCATTTCAATTTACTTATTTTTTCTTTGCCGCTCGCTTTTATAAAAGTTGCCTTTTGTGTGCGCTCTCGACTCGAGCATTTAGATGTATAGAAACTATGCAAACACCCTCGTTCGCGTGTGTGCGAATCTGTCTCGAGCTCGCCCAAGTGACAGGATTAACAGGAAGTTGCATAATCCCTGGAGCGTCATGTCATACTTGTTTGGCCACCGACTTTATAATACCAACTCTGGCGCATACGATTGCGGTGCAAAAGCTACACAGGGCAACACACAACGCAGACACACAACTTACTGCCGGTGCCGGAGCGTATTTCGGATACTACACACACACACACACACACACATGCATAGGTATACTTGTATACTAAGTGGCACAAAAGGCCGCAGCAGTAGTTGGCTGTATAATCTAATGCAGTGTCATACCCACACACACACACGCACACACTCAACTTGCAGCTTAGCAATTCTGCATTTTTGATTTAGTTTTTTGGAGATTTTTTGCTTGTTTTGGGAGGTGTGGTTGATTAAATTTTAAAATTCATTCAGTTTGGCAGTGTGGCGTGTGCTGGGTATTTGCGGGAATTAATACAATAACTTCTAGCGCATACACTCGTTTATGCATATGTGTGTGTGATCACATACACCCAAAAGTGTATTTGCAATAAAGTTTGAAAGCCGCAAATTTAGATTTTTATGTCTTCCACTTTTATGGGGATCACCAGAGACGAATTTGGTGCATTTTTAATAAGTTTCGAGCGGATGGATCGACTCATGAGCGTGCAGATGGACATTTTCATGTGAAGTACATACACACATGCACACTATACATGTATGTGTGAGGATAATGTTAAAGAGTGCAATTAATACACATCATTTTGGCTGCATAAGTTTGCTGGGCAAAACACAGCCGAATATTTAGTTTTTGTTTCAGCTTGGGCATTAAAAAGAAAAAAAAAATACTAAGGTTATGCCGATGTTATTCCCCAATAGTGGCATTATGGAATTGAATAAAAGAAGAAATAATTCGCTGTCTCATTATTGCTTTAGTTTTAAGTGACGGCGCAAAAATATCTACAAAATATAAACCTATCTCACCTAACCTCTCCCTCTGGACGCAACCTGTCAAAAGAGCACGTTTTCTGTGTCTACCATTGATCACACCGCAGTGATAGCGTTTAGTAAGCTGCCGCAACAACAACCCACATTTCCGAATTTTTAATCACATGAATTAAGTGAATATCCAGCACAGAAACTGAATGGGGTTCACAGTTATATCGACGCCAGCACAGAAAAACGTAGAGCATCGGAGAGATCATAGTACAGAAAATCCGCTCAAGGAGTATGGAACAGTAGACTGGAGACAACGCAGATTAAATTGAAAACGAAAACGAAAGACAAAGTCAACTTTATTCACTTACTTTGAAAGACTTTTAAGTTTATCAACAAGCATCTTAATACATAGGCGGGTGTAGGAACCAAACCCCATAGTAAGAATACCTTTTGGATTCGGTCAATACTGACAATATGACATGCATAATATGAGGACCAGGTGAAGGACGAGCGCTCAGGTCTTGAACGTACAAATGACATACATGTATCGGGTGTTTTTAGCTGCATGGGAACTATCGCTATTGAGAGCACTATCGCACTATCCAAATAGAGGAAATTTATTTTACAAAAAAATCAAACTTTTCGCGAATTTCATAGAGCGAAGTGTTGAAACAAACGCTGAAATGTCCGTTTCCACGAAAGTCGGCTCTACGTAACCGGAACGATCCGGATTATATCCGACCAAGGACTGTCACTTCAGCAGCATTCCCCGTATAGGGAGTGTTTATGCTGCTGCAGCAACAACAATAACGTTGAAAATCCATTTCATTGTTCGCAACTTTTTGGGCTTTTCACCTACGTGAAAAAATTTTACGTAAGGATCCTGGCTTTCGTGCCTGTAAAATATAGCTCGTGCAAGAATTGTAGGCAAATCACTATCATTTGCGCTGCATTTTTGCTGATTGGGCTCATTTGGATTTACTTTTAAGATTTATTGGAAAAAGTAGTCAAAAATTTGACTGATCGAAAGGACCACGTAACCCGTAGCAGCGACAGACGTATGCCGGATGTCATATTTAAAATATTATTGCCATGAAATTATCCACCAGATTATAATAAAAAAAATTTATTCCAAAAATTGTCTGTTTTGTATTATCATTTTAAGTTCTTCGGCTCAAAAAAAATACCCGATATAACAATTTCCACGGAGCAGTGAACTCCAAACTGTGCCGTCTTACAAAAGCTAGCATAGCATACGATTTTGTAATAATAAAATAAAAATGATTAGCGAATGTAAACTTTGAGTCAAAAATTATTTCCAAGTTTTTCATTTCTTTCAGGCTGACGAAGCTGGTATTCGGAAAATCCTATACAAATGAATGCAATTTCTATTATCTGCCTTGATTAAAATTTCCGGGAAAACCCGTTACATATGATTAGCGTACACATTGCTGCCAAGGGAGCTATTTTAATGAGCTCGCGATTGCTGCTTTTACGATTCCACCTTTGAGTTTGGAAAATTCGTAGAAATATCTTCAATCGCACGAAAATTCCATGTATCACGAAAAATGAGGCAGGCATTATAGAACTACTTGTTCTCCAGCTGCTAAGCGCACGTATGATGAAGCGCTCGTATGATGAAGCGCACGTATGAAATGTGAAAATTTAGTGGAAGCTACTAAATATAGCGGGAGTGCGCGTCGGCACTTACGCGCCACTAATCACGCAACCAGCTAGAAGAGCATTTGCTACTCAGAGGTTTCCTAAAGATATGAAAAAAAAAAAAATTTCTTTTAAATGCTCAAGATCGCAGCAATCTTTTACGATATTTGGTGCTGATATGGGAAGAAGAGCTTTCTCGAATAATAAGCGAAATTTGTGCGCCACTTGAGAAAATTATTTATTTTCAAATAAAATTTAAAGGTTATTTGTGAACATCTTTGAAATGTGTTTAACAAATTTATTAAATTTATTAAGTAGAGGGAAAATATTCAAAAAGTGAAATAATCTGAATTAAATTGTAATTTTGGAAATAAAATTTAATCTAATTGATTTGTATAATCGTTATTTTCTCAACTAAACGCTAACGTTACATTCACTTTATCTTGCCGATAAGCGTATTTTCGTTCTCTCAGAAGTTTCTTAATCTCCTGTGTGCCGAGTGGTATTAAAAGTACGATGTTAATGGGGTGAGCGGTTTTGCTGACCAACAAATAGTTGAAAAAATTAATGCATTTTTACTTTAGCTTTAGCTTAGTCAGGCACTTGTGAAAGTGAAAGCAGTTAAAGGCCACTTTATATTCATGAATAGTTTATTGGCTCATTTCTATATTGTTAGATGAAGGTTCGTTGTGGCACCACTGTGTAATACGCAACCCTCAGTATTTATTCATCTTGGAACTATTTGGACGCATTTATGAAACGTAGGATAGGGTTTAACCAATTACCGGATAATTCCGTAAGAGAGTCAAAAGAATGTTTCCCTAACAACCCTGCTCTACTCCTAGTTAGGGCTGGACAATTACAGACGAAGTGTTTCTTCTCTTCCTCTTCCTCGTCTCTTCAACTTCCGCAGTAAATGAAAAAATACTCCATAAGAAAATACTCCTGTGTAATCTTCTGCCAACCTAACAGCCAATGATCGGTGACACAGGCCACGACCTTCGAGTGGTTCGCTCGTGAGCGGTTCAGCAATTCTCCTGGCCTGTTCTTATATATTTGCGGCCAAATTAGACTGGTTGTAACACAAGTATTTTCTGCTCCCCATGACCTATTGGCCCCTTGGAGAATACTATATTATGCTTCATTTGAAGGGAACTCCAATACTGCCTCTGTTTCCCAGTGGAAGATTAGTATCCTTTCTGGCAATGGAAGATTAGTATACTTTCGGCCTCGCAATTTCCGTCCATATCTCTATGTGGCGGAATCCGTATAAGACTGACCTTTTAGACCCATTTAGAGCTGCCAGGCATTCCTGAACAACCTTTGATCTTAGTAAAATTGACTCCATTGATTTGTTGGCACCTGGTTATTCGAAAAAACGTAACACTGCCAAGTTTTTCAAATTAGTTCTAAATTAATTCAAATATATTGAATATGCAGCTTGAGAATTATTGGCGAGACGCGTTTGATATCAATTGAAGAAATCGAATTTTCTCACGCTGCTGAAACTGTGTTTGCTGGCATGCAATTGGCGCCGTGTGTGTTTATTTATATCTTTGTGTTTATACGTCTGCCTGTGTTTGCCTATAAAGATTTATGCGATGAGAAGTTGTTTTCCAAAAAATCATTAAGCACTGAAGGCATTACTTGCGCCCCCTTCTTGCCCTCCACAACTCTTTCTAGTAATCTATTTCCTCGTTGATAATCAGTTTTAAAATTATGACTAGCTTTTCGCACGTATCACAGCGCCAGCGAACAGAGTTAAGTGATTGGCAATTTTGTAAACAAAGCGAAAAATTTATTAAGCTGTCAGCTAAATGGCTGTGTGCTGTTTTTCGTTGCTTTGACGTACTCCAGGAATTCCCCAAACTCGGCCAATTTAATAGTCTAAAGAATTAATAAACATTTTTGTATTCATTTTAAGAATTTGCTGCTAGCAAAGCACAAAAGCTGCGCTGGTACAGCGATTTTTTAAATTTTTGAAAAATTAGTTTCTTAACTTTTTTTTATTCTTTTATTGTTTCATAAATACCATATGCTTGTGTGTGCGTGCGTTTTGCTCATTATTTTTTCATGCTTTTGTTATTAGTGGTGCTCAAATTTCACCAAGAGTTACACAAGAAAGAAGCTAACCAATTTTGTAAGCTGGTGACAAAAAATGGAAAAATACAAAATGAAAACAAAAAAAATGGAACCAAATCGCAGTTTTGCATGAAACAATGAAGTGGAATACGAGTATTATTAAAAAAAAGGTTCTTCCACATGTGTTTGTATGTATGTGTGTAGTACGATATGCGCGCAGCCCAGCAGCTGTAGTGCGGCATGCGGAGAGGGTCATGTGTGAAGTGGTGGTCATATATCATTTTCATTTAATGGGCGCTTCGCAGCTGAAGCCGTTTTGACCCTGAAATTTGAAGTCTCTATTGTGCACGAACACACACATACGCATGTAGAATAGGCATATAAAACACACACACACGCGCACACTTGTAGTAATAATATGAGTTTGAGATAATTTGAATAAACTGAAAAGCGAAAACAAGTAAGCCGCAGGCAAGACGACCGAAGGGGTGTGCCTGCAAAGCAGGCTAAATTGTTGGTAGAGGCAACTAACAAACTTATTTAGTCCACTTCAGGGGGTAGAGCGGCGATTACACATACACACACATACGTGGATATGTAGAATGGGAAATGGTATGAAAATACTGGCTTCAAATACATACAAACACACACATTCGTGCGTGCATATGTAACATATGCTCGTTTGAATGATGTGCCTATGCTGCTTGTGTATTTCGATATGGTGCCGTTGTTAATCAACCGAAAAATAATATTAATGGAAACAGCTTGCAGCTTGAAAATTGACTACAATTCAGTTCATAAAAAAATTATTACAAAATCCTAGCAAGTAATTAATAATAAACGTTTGAGTGGATTAAACACGAGTTAATCATTTTAGGTTAAAGATTTTTCATTATGTCAGTGATGGAAACGAGGCAACGAGTGATTTCGAAAATGTTACAATTTTTATGCACTGGAAATGGGTAACTGTAATATTTTATTTATAAATAATAAATAAGTATGCTATTTTTTTTAATATATTTAACTTGAATTCTAGAAAAAAGAATGATATTGGAAAAATTGGTGCTTGAAGTCATTTTCAAAGTAATTTTTGCGAAGCTACGAAACTCGCAATGCAAGACATTTTTTGTTTTTTTTTTTTTGGGGTTTAGGTTGCTTCAGTATTTCTGAGGAAAGATTGAAGACTTATTTGGCCAGCTTAAGAGCTAAAACGCCAACTCCAAGTGTAAGTTTTCTTTTGTTTCCAGTTATAGTTTGACTTGTGTTATTTTTATTTATTTACACCGTTTCAAATATTATTTTAGCAAACCATGTACGTATGTATGCACATGAAAGCTCTGATATTTTTAAGTTAAAGCGAAAACATACTTTTTTTTAATGTACGGAAAATTAATTTTAAAATGGTAATTTTGTTTTAAATTTATTATTATTTTCATCATTGCTATTATTAGCGTTAAGAAGCGACCACTTTGGCTCGTTCGCACTATAAGGTCTACTCAGATTTCTTCGGAGCTCGGGTAGATTTAAAAAAAATGAAAAAGGGAACCCGAGGGTAGTACAATGGACTTAATGTTTTCTGAGTGCTGCACTTGCTAATTGTCCGGCCAAAAAAATAAAAATAAGAATTGTTAGCGTTTCTCAATTGTTTAATAATTGCAAAATGATTTATAAAATTTATTTAATGATTATAAAAAATTTAGTCCTGATTATGAAAAATATCAGTTTCGTCAATGAAATGCAAAAAACAAGCACCTGGCACGTAATCGTCCTCTGATTATATAAAAGAGTAAGCGAAAAAAAAAAAAAAAAAAAAATCGTGTCTACTTTCAGCTTTAAAAGAAAATAAGAGAGAATATTAGCGAAAATTAAAACAAAAAAATGAGTTTAACAATATGAATATATTTTTTTATATAAAATAAATTAAATATAAAATTTTAAGCATCGTATAGACCAACTAGACCAACTGTTTATTTAAGCAAATACTATGCTTCGGAAAAAAATCTTCAGACATGTTAATTTAATTGCTTAAACTTGAAACAGCGACAAATTCTCGATATAAAAATCAGCCTTTTTCGAGGAATCTTAGCTGCTAACGGGAGTTAATTAAATTAGTTTATGGATATGTGTATTGTTCACATAATTAAAAAAAGTTTTGATAAAACAGCAAAAATAATTAAATTTCAATTTTAGCTGGCATTTTTTGTAGTAAAGCCTAAAAACTCGAAAGGAGTTATAAATTAAAAAAAAAAAAAACGTTTAAAACAATAAAAAAAGTATTTGGAAAAAGTCTACATGTCTTTAAAATGGCTTAAAATGATTAAAATGTATCATTTGCTAAGCCGAAATTCTTTAAAACAAAATATCAGTTAAAAAATGGCAACAAGCTGACATTAATTTTAAGAAAAACCGTAAATCGTTAAATGTAATAAGGTTGTTGGACATTTTTTTTATAAAATGTTTAAGATATGTGCGTAACAAAGCACAAATTCTTTAAAAAAATATATTTGTTAAAAAAAAAAAAATTTACAACGGTTCAGCTTCAAGAAAAATTCAAATTTTTAAGCAAATTTGTTTTTACAAGTGATGCTGAAAGTCTTTAAAACAACAATGATTTTTTTATTTTTTTATTTGTTAAGCAAAACCTTAAAATGTCGCAAAAAATTATGAGTTTCTAACAAAATTCGTTCGAAAAAAAACACGAGTTCTTTGAAAAATATATTAGTTACAAAAAAAAATATTTAAAACGGTTGAGTTTTAAGAAAAATTTCAATTTTTAAGCAAACTTGTTTTTGTCAGTGATGCTGAGTCTTTATTTTTTAATATTTGTTCAGCAAAACTTTAAAAATCGCAAATAAATTATGGGTACTTATTTATTTAATTTTTGAGTTAAATTTATAATAAGCTATAAAATTTAATAGTTAGGTGACAGCATTAGCTACCAATAGCCTTGGTTGTATATAAGCTTCTAAAGCAATTAACTTTAAATATTCTAAATTTATTAAGAGAATTTTTTAAAAATGTAAAAGAAAGCGCTTTGAATTTTGCTATTTAATTTAATGCTTCTCATAAAAATAATTTAAAAATTATATTTTAAGAATAGATCCCTAAAAAGGATTAATATTAACATTTTTTGAAAAAAATTTTGTTTAAAAGCTGCAACAATTAATTTTTTTCAAAATAATTCAAGCGTATAATGAAAGTATTTAAGTAAAAGTCAGTAAAAAATTAGCCCTTTAAGAGCGAAATAAATAAAATAAAAAGTCAAAGTTAAAAATTCAGTTTCTCAACACAAACATAAAATATTACCTAATTCCCAATAGGCACATCAGATGTGTGATGCATTAAACGATAAAATGTAATAAGATAAAAAAAAAATCAGTCTGAAAAAGCTAAAAATTACTTTTTAAATGCAATTGCCTAGCTGAACAAACAGTTTTTGGCATAAAACTGAAAGAAAGTCGTAATAAGTTTTATTTCTATTATCGACACAGATAAAAAGAAAATGACGCTCAAATTCAAGATTCAAGATTCTCACTACAAAAAAAAGAAAACATTCCTGAGCGCAGGAGTGGTTTGGTATGAAATGTTCAATAGTTTGAAACAGTTGAATTTTCAAGGACAATTAATTAATTCGCCCAGTTTGTTAAACGCACTTGAAAACATGAAAAAAAATAAAAAAATGGCTTTGTAAATTTATTTTAAAATCGTAATCGTTGGCAAGTTCAGTGAGTTATTGTAGAAGGATAAAATATACATTTTTTTTAATTGCGTTTCATCGAACGTTGGCTTAAATTTACATATATTTCGAAAAATTTAACTTGGAAGCAATTTCAGATTTTCTTAAAATATTTAGCATTTTTGCAACACAAATGAGGCCAATCATACCTTTGCAAAAGAAAATTTCAAGCCAGCCCCGAAAAATACACATAGATTTTCCATGAAAAAGTAGTGAGCCACAGTTAGAGAATTTGCCTTTTATGAAAAAAAAGTGTGATTATGTTAAAGTGGTGAAGCGCAGGCAATAATTCGCACGAAATCACAAGTTTTTCCGCTTAGTAATCATTTTCGCACCCATAGGAAACCATTCCAACTAATATTATACAAATATTTTTATATTATTTACCATTTATAAGATTTAAACTATTTTTTTTTTTCAAAATCTAAAAACATGTCACAGAAGTATGCACGCACACTTTACTCTACAAATAAAATAATTCTATGTATGTATGTATGTATTTCAATATCGTCACTCACCTTTAACTTTGCTTGAACCGATGACACCGAATTGTCCCTGATATTGATTTTGTACTGAGAGCACTTCCATTTTCTGTCGCAACTCCTCGAAGACTTGATCGATGTGGATCAAATCGTTGGCGTGACGGTCCACTTCGGCCTCCAGTTCGAATTGTGCTTCGAAATCGCCGTACACGTCGCTACCCTCACCCTGACCCTCTGCCGCTGCCAGCGTCAGTTCCGCTCCTTCACGTTCGACTTCTTGCTCAACTTCAATATCGATTTCAGTCTCGCTGTCGTCGTCAACGTCACTGTTGGCACCGCCGTATTCTCGACCTCTAAGTCGCCTTTCTGCTTCCACTTCACTTTCAGACGCGTCTTTAGCCTGCGGCTGCCGTTTAGTAACTGTTGACCGTTGCCCACTACGCGTATGCGTTGCCGCTGCGAACGCTCCTGGCTGCTGTGTCGCCGCAACACCTTTAAACCTTTCGCTGTTGCGTTGCTCCTGCTCCTGGTGCTGTTGCTGCTGCTGCTGTTGTTGTGGTCGTTTAGCTGCGATGGCTTCGTCCAAATATCGCGGCGTCTGATTGACGGTGGTCGCTTCAACGGCTGCCTCTGTGACCGGACTGGGCGGTATATCGACCGCTGCACTGACGGCGGTAGCGGTGCTAACAAACGCAAATATATTCTTAATGGTCGTAGTGGGTGTTGTGGGCGTGTTAGTGCGATGGGCGATGTGGCGATTGTTGGTGGTGGCCTCAGCTGCTGCTGCTGCTGCTCCAATTGCTGCGGCGCTTGCACTTGAAGTGGTAGCTGCTGTGGATGAGTTGTGGTTTTTGTTGCGCGTTGTTGTAGTGTTGCCAATTTTAATGATGTTGGCGCTGCAGTTAACTGCAGCGACTGAGCGCGGGTGGAAAACTTCTCTTCAAACGTCTGAACGAAAATGGCAAATTTACGCTGATTTTTCTTTTTTATATATTTTTATTTTTTGGGCTTTGTGTGTTTGAATTGATGAACTTACTATTTTGTGTTGGAGTTTTTTCAGTTTGTATTTGAATGTTTCTTAAAATTTGTTTTTGTTTATGTTATTAAGATTAATTTTTCATTAAATTACGCTTAGAAATGCACTTTAATCACAAAAATTGTTTTGATTTAATTAAAATTAAACACAGAGTTAGAAAAACGTAACACAAAACGACACAAAACTGCTATGCTACTACGCCAGATACAATCATTCGACCGTCGCGGCTGTTCGATTGCTTTCTGCAAAACTTTCCGCTACTTCAATCGTCGTTTGCTTTACGGCACATTTTTGCTCGAGTGCGTTGCTAAAACTGGGTTGCTTTGTAGTCTTATTAAGTTATACTTGGTTTTTTGTTTAAACGTAGTTTTTTGCTTTTTCAACAATTATTAAACAGTAATTAAATTGTGGTGTCTATTAGTAGTAGTTTTTGTTTTTGCTTTATTATTTTAATTAACAAAAACGAAATTTGAAAATAACAACTAAGTTCAATTTGAAATTGTCTTTGCTTTGTCACCGTCACTGATTCACTTCCAAATTTGTTATTCTAATTAGCTTTTCGTGTTGTTTTTTATTTTTATATTAAAATTTCTTTGATTATTATTATTTTATTACTTTGTAATTACTTTGTTATTTGTTGGTTTTTGTATTTTTTAAAAAGGCGTTAAAAAAGGAGTAGTTGTTTATTTGTTCTACGCTGCTTCCTATTTGTTTTTAATTTTATTAATTATTTCCTTATTGCTCGCGCATGGCTACCCAGTTGCTTTGTAAATATTTTCGTTAATGAGTTTGAGAATTTCTTGTTGAAAAATTTCTAAACCGTTGCGTTTGGATTTCGCTTCGTTAGATATTAAATTTACATTTTGCTGTGCTCCGCGTTTATTCTCGCCAACTTTCATAACCAATTTTTCGCCCAACTTTAATTGCTGATTTTGATTATTTTTTCTTTTTAAGTTTTAATTGCGCAATTTTTTGTTTAAGAGTTTATTATTTATTTTTGGAGTTATTCGTTTGTTATTATTAATTTTTAAAAAATGAAATGATTTATATCCCTGAACTTGTGTATTTTTACGCTTAAGAAAATTTCACTGCACCTCTTTAAGCTGCTGCTTTGCTGCTGCTCGAATCTCCAGCCCTTTTCTGCCTCCAGGTTGAGTTTTCACAGATTTTCAATCGCTACAAAAGCTAAATTCTATTTTACGCCGCCCTCCAACTACTTTGTAGAAATCTGCGTTCGTCTAGTGAATTTTCTTTTCACCCCAGCAGCGTTTTGCCTTTGCTTGCAGCTTCTGTGGCTTTACTTGATTTTCTCTGCTTATTTTGCGTATTTTCAGCTTTTGTCTCGCTGGCTTTTTGGTCGAGGGAGTTTCCTTCAGCTGCTTTTTACAGATTTTCTTTTTCTGCTTTGTATGCTTCGTCTTCGTCAACTCCGTTTCGACTCATTCACAGCACTAAAATATCACTTGAATTTTTATTTTGTTAAATTTGTGGTTTTTAGCCTTTTTCACACTTGTTTTTTTTTTTTGTGTGCCTTTAATTTTTTGTTATCTGCTGTTCACTCAGTAGCCGTTTTCTTACGCTGATTGACGCTTTCTGCATGTAGGCCGGATATTCGCCTGCAGCGCATTCGATTTTTTCTTATTATTGTAAAATATTTTCGCCTTCCGCTTCGCTTTGTCGGCTCGTTTGTGCTTTTTATCTTCGCCTTGATTTTTTCTTAGTTTATGGTTTACGTACTTTTGCGGTTTCTTGGGCACTCTTTAATTGCGGCTTTCTGTTTCTTCACTGCTATTTCACTGCCGTTTCCTTTTCTCACTACTTTGTGGCTCTGCGAGAATTTTGTATATTTTCTTGTCAGTTTTCTGCGGCGTTCAGTAAAACCTTTGTCTGCATTTTTTCCGGCTTCTGCTGTGTTACTTGACTGCTACCACAAATTTAATGGCAAAAACGGCTGGTTCGGCAAATTTTCTTCGTCTTGCTTTTTTGCTTTGCTTGCCTCACCTGTTTTATTTTATCTTTGAAAATGGAGTTATTTCACAAATGTCACTTCCTTTTCTTTCGGGAGCCCTTCAAGTTCTTATGCGTTTCTTTTTCTTTTCATTTGCTTGCTTACCAATTTGCCGGTTGTTCTACAGTAGCTTTGCCTGCGCGTCGTGGTCACGTCTCGTCTTTGATAATTTCCGTTTACTTTGAGCGAGCTCGTTCCTCTTTTTCGTTGTCGTTTGCCAAATTTACTGACGTTGCTTACTCGACGCTCTCCCAGCTGCTACTGATGTCGGCTGTCGTTTGCACTGAGCTGCTAGGCGCTTTCTTGGCTATATGGCGACTATTTGGCTCAAAAGCCTTCGTTCCGCGGCTACTTCGTGGGGCTGGAGATATCAGTTGTTTGTTGGAGCCTCTTTTTCACGGCTTTGCCTATTTGCAGCTGATTTGGTTTTCACTCATTTGCTGTGGGTTGGTAGTTCTTTCCTGAGTGCTCGCTGGTACGTGTTGAAATGGTTGTTTTGCTGTTGTTGTTCGGTAGCTTCCTGTACTGGTTTTCTCCTGATGTCAATGCGGGTACTCTTCACTCGTGCTCTCTGCGTGTAATGCTTTTTGCTGTGGCTATAGAGCAAATTTAAGAACTTTGCTGCTGTAAAAATTTAATTTGAAGTTTTTGCTGAATTTTCAAATATTTTATGGGAAAACATATTTTTTTTGCAAATTGTCAGAGCTATGTGACGCTCTTGGTTTTTTTTTTTTGTTTTTGGTATATATTTTGTTTTTGTAGCATAATATTACATGTTTCGCCCTTTTTAAAGTTCTGTAATATTCATTAAATTGTCAGCGTCTTTGAGCACTTTTCGCTCAACAAAATTTTACACAATTCATTTTTTGCAGTCAATTAACAAAATATTGCATGTGTCAGCTGTTTTGGCGTGTAGTTGTGTGTGTGCTTCGCATATGTGTGGTTACTGAAAAGCTCGAAAATGGATGGTTTTGCTTGAATGTCTGTAGATATTCAGTTTTGGTTTATTTGTCAAGTCTGTTTGTTTTAGTTTTATTGCTGGTTTATTGGCTTTGTGAAAATTAACAAAAGTTTTTATTTGACATACTTCTCGCTTATACTTTTTATTTGCTACTGCAAAATTCTGTTTAAAGCAATAATCTGCGGTCCTTTGTCATTTCTGTTTTAGATTATTTGTGTGTTGGTGGCCTTACTGTCGTCTTCGTCTTCGCAGTCGTGCTGTTGTTACTTTAATTCTTAAATGTTCCTCTTCTTGTTCTTCACAAACCAATTTCCACGTTACGTTTAACCAGCAGAGTTGTTACGAAGCTACTGGATCCGACCGGCTCAAAGTGCTGCTATTTATAGGGCTACCCAGGCCGTTACAATCAACGATTTTTCCATGCACAGACGGGCCATCAAAGCAAAGCAAGGCAAACCAACCCAACCAGCCAACCAACCAACCAGCCAACCGACCGACCAACCAACAACCAAACTAACTAGCAACAACAACCCGGCTAACGATTTGTATCTGATAGATCCCTACTCTCCACTTACATTACAACAGAATGCAACGCACCTACATACTCGTACACCAATCCATCCGCCATATGTGAGTGCGTGTGTGTGTTTGCACCTAATTGTGTGAGTGACTTCTTGCAATTGAGTTGAGTGGTCGTATGAATCTCCCTTTCGCATAGGTTCTGCATGCAGTTGCCCGACAAAGCTCTGTGTCATGCGCTGAGCGCTGTGTGTCAGTATCTCATAATTTTGTGCACTCACTTTGTTGCATAGCGGTTTGTGGTGGTGCCCAGTCTGTGAGTGCTGTTCTCTCTTCACACAGTTGAACGTGCGGAACATCTGTTTCGACATCTCCAGCAATCAGCTGATTTTTTTCTTCACTTCTCCGATTGCGCACGCACAGATATTTTGCTAGGGAGAAGATGAGTTCTAGTCTAGGCGAGCGAATGTGAGCAGCGAAATTGAGTCGGAGTTGCGCACAGGCTGAGTACTTTACAATACGATTGGTGAGACACTCCATTAGTAAATTAGCGCAGTAATAAAATTGAGTGGGGAGTCAGGGCTGAGTTGAGTTGTGCCGAAATAAGTAGAGAAGTATGCATGAAAAAAGGGGTTGTGAGGAGATTGTAAATTGCATTGAAGAGTAAATTGCTGCTGGAGGTTAGTGTAGTGCGCTACAACAAAAGCACTTTTTGCTCAAAGAGTAGAACGTTTCATACAGCTGTGATACACTCATTCATGCATACATATGCATGTGTATATAGAAAACAGCTGTGGTACTTTGACAATCGATAGAGAATAAGAGCGTAACTGTATTATCCCACACATATAAATATATAAACACGTAAACATGGAAATGGGTAATGAAATCGAAAGAGATGTACGATGGGCAGGTTCAATGAAAACTTTGAGCGCATTTAGAAAATGAGTATTTGGTGATTAAGAGAAAGAGAAGCATGTTATTTCATGCTCTTTGCCTATGTTCTGTATACAAGCGAGCATCTTTGTTTGTTAAGAGAAGCAGTAAGGCTGATTATACTGAGAATTATTCTTTGCGAGGCAAGCGCTTGGGCGTTGAGTGAAACCTGCAAAACACTTACATATCTAAGAAATTGCTCTTAGAAATCGCGCACATAGCAGGAAGAGCTGGAAATATGAAAAGAAAACAGCTGTAAGTAATTGTCCATAGCACTTTTTGAATGAATTTGCTTAGATGTTTGCTCAATGAAAAGCTGGGCTTTCCCACTTCTGCCTATTCGTTTCTATAAGAAAATAAAATAAAATATTTCGATGCTGTAAGCAGCTAGGAAATACCTTGCAAACTAACGAGTTTTTCCATTCTCATTCTGTTGAAGAAATTGTGTGCATCAGCAAATTTACATTTCAGCACCTAATATTCTTGTGAAAATCGCCCGATTATTTCAAAATTGATTTTTCCACTCACCTTCAAGTTAGTCACCCTCATACAGGCATCTTATTTGCCTTTACCAGCTCTTTCGCTCATTCTTTCCATCATAGCTGCTTCTAATTGATTTTTCCCAAATGGCATTTCTCTTTAATAGTTCATTCTCTAACGTACATATGCATATGTGCATATGCTTAGTTGCAAACAGACATATGTATATGGGTAAATATATGCGCCTTTCTGCACCCGGCCTGCGCACATTCCGCTCACTTGCTCAATAAATTCGTGGTCTTACCCCTCTCATCCAGCCTCCTAGCTGGTCTACGTGACTTTTTATAAGCAAATGGTTTTCCATTTGCTCTCGTTTTCTGCTCAGCTGTTTTTCACCCTGCCACACATACGCGCGAGTTGCACATTTCATTCACTCATTTTCATCCTCATGTAACTCTCACCTAAAATGAAGCTCAGCTGCTACTCCTTAAATTGAAGCATGTCCACATATACATACACATATTTCGTTACATGTACTTTGGATATTCCTATGTGCTTTAACTTATTTACTCTACTCTAAGAGCCCTATGCACAGCTCAGCTGTTTGTCGACTCCACACAACCTCCAGGCGCAGATTTGCTCGGTGAGCAACGAGCACTTTTACTTGCATTACACTCTTCTCCCAGCATTCTACTGAGCATCTTCCCTTCTATGCTGTGTGACTTGCCGGCTTTTCCAACCCCATTCCTCGCGCAATCTCATTTTGACCGTTATTTCCTATATCAGCATGAGTTTTATTGAAATGTCAAATGGCTGCTCTGCTTTTTCATGGTTTGAGTTTGAGTTCTTCTCTCACTCACTGCCAAGTTTTGCCGGTTACATCGTTTTTGCCGACCTCTAATATCTTTTTGTGTACCTGTATATTCTCACCTCCTTTTCATTTCTATTTCTACGTCAGTCTGGTTGCACGATGCCTGAGATATCTGAATATTTGGGGACTTGCACATTGATTTTTATTGCTTTATTTTTAATTATTTCGCAATGCAAGCTTTAATTTTGCAGCATTGTTCAACTTTTATTTAATATATTTTCGCAAACTACTTGGTACGCACACATGCGTGTATGAATGTGCCCTGCATTAAAATATATCAGTTGCTGTTAAGCGGTCAGTTAAAACAATTTTGCAGTATTTATAAGGAATTTATAAATGCACCGTGAGTCAAGTGACTCCTTCCGCTGTGCAGAAGCCAAACTTCGGAAATGCGTTGCATGTAAAACATATTTTTTGTTTTGCTTTGAAATTTGAATAATCGAGGTAGGTTGCAAAATAGGAACAATCGTTCTCATATTACGTTCGTAGGAAATATGGAAAGGATTGCTCCAGAGGAGTATAAACATTTTCTACGCATGGTCATTGAAACTTATATGGATCTGCTTAATTCTGAATCTACTTGTATAAAAAAAAAGAGGATACTCCAATGCGTAACGCAATCACGCCAAATGAAAGGCTTTCGGCGAAATTGAGAATTATTGTCTCTGGTCAAAGACTTGTGAATTTAAAGTTTTTGACAAATATTTCACCTCAAAGCTTAGGAAAAAAAGTTATTGAAATACAATAAATTTGGCACATAAATGTCCTCAATTCTGGCATCAGATTTTCGACTTTTCCAATTCTTTTGGCATATGCTTTCTTTTTTACTGACTCTTTAGTTGGATCAATTTCCACCTCTTTGTATTTTGTCAGCAAATTCTCCCACGTTTTATTTTTTTCCATGCTGACTGAAGTTTTGTTCTTAAAAATGACAATTTTCTTCTCAGAAGGGGTCCTGTTCACAGCTCCGACTTACTTGTTATGGAGCTACGTTAAGTTATTGGTATATGCCGATAAACAAGCAGCTCTTCAAGCATTGGAAGCCAATATTCAAGCCACCATTGACGCTATACGGCCAGATTTATTGGGAAAAGTAGTCAAAAATTGAACTAATCATATGGACTATGAAACTCATAGCCACGGCGGACATGTGCTGGATGTGATACCAAAAAATAAATGCCCTGAAACTATCTACCTGATTATAATAATAAAAAAAATTAATTCTAATTTTTTGTATTATCATTTTAAGTTCTGAAGCTCTGAAAAAAGCAGCCGATTTGTATTTTAAGACATTACATTAGTTCTAAAAGCTATTTGCCTATGTGCAAGTCGTCTGTTTCACGTCGCCTACATTCGGCAGCACAACTTTTCATTCAAGCGAAGACTTGTGAAATAAGATTTCTCAGCTCAGTGGAGGAAGAAAATTACATCGAAGCTGCATTTGTTGTAGAAGACGATAAAAACACGCTCCTTGTGAAGAGCGAGTAGCGATTAAATTATTCTTAAAATAAGTTAAATTATCAAATGAAAATCGCTCCGAAACAATTTCCAAGAATCGTTAATAAAAAAAAAAAAAAATTGTAGTGGGTTAATTTTTTCTTTTTATTTTACACTTTTTTATTGCCGCTTTTTTAATTTTGGTTACTATAAAAATTGGTTAACATTTTTTTAAGTAATGCCTCGGCAGGCAATGGTAAACCTCCGAGTGTATTTCTGCCATGAAAAAGCTCCTCATAAAAATATCTGCCGTTCGGAGTCGGGGTGAAACTGTAGGTCCCTCCATTTGTGCAACAACATCAAGACGCACACCGCAAATAGGAGGAGGAGCTCGGCCAAACACCTAACAGAAGTGTACGCGCCAATTATTTTTATTTTTTTATTTTTTATAGGCTTTAATTTTTTGGGCGTACAGTTTTCTCCTGTTAAGGGGACAGATACCTGTAAACGGCCATATTTTCCCTGATTTTCATAAAATTATTTAAAATGAAAAAGTCAATATATTTTTTTCAAAATTGGCATACAGTTTATTTATACATTAAAATAATATAAAAATAATTTTATTTATTTTAATCATTTAAAATGGCGAATGTACACTCAATTCTTCTACGAAGGTCGCAGCGGTGCTTCGCAATCGGCGGGCATTGTAGCATCGGCGTCAGTGACCTGAATACAAAAAACCCAAAAAAAATTTAATTAATTATTAAAAAAAAATGGGAAAAAATTCGCGGAATAAAATGCTCAAAAAATTTAATTTTGGGGCGAATTTTCCTACTACATATTTTTGCTTCGAAAAAATTATTTTTTCGAAAAAGTTTTTGAAAACTTGTAAATTCACATAGAAAGTAATATCATAAAAAAAGATGTGCGTAAAACTTTAGGGAGATCGGTCAACAACTTTTCCAGTTCTCGTGTACGCCAATATGAAAAATATGGTTTTGAGAAAAACGCGTCTAAAGTTTGAATTCATACGTAACTATGCCTCATCCAGCGCTCGAACGCAAAGAATTGAGTCGTCACGGTTGACGATCTATAATATAAGAAATATGTACTTAAATGTACGTTCTACACATTTTTTGCCATAGTCTGCAAGGATTATATTAAAATTTTATGAAAGAAAAAAAATATTTTTTTTCGAAATTTTACAGGTATCTGTCCCTTTAAATTCATTGGCAATTTTCAAAGCGTTGCCCATTAAGGGGGCCGCTTGAGTATTAAATGAAATTAAAATAAATATTTAGTTGACTAAGTTTTTTGGCTGTAGAACCAAATTAGGGGTTAACAGCAGGAAAAACATTTTTTGGTTTTTGTTTTGGCTTTTACTGCCATTCATAAAACAGCTCACAGACTCAGTTCTGTTCCGGCCCGATTTAGCAGAGTGTCATTATGGCCATCTGGCCATGAACTGGTATGAAAACCACGGGGTATATAATGTTCAAAAGGACTACAATCACTACTAACAATCACACTAAAATACTGGCCAATTACGAAAAAAAAAAATTGCTAAAAACAAAAAAAAAAACTCAATAAATTAAAAATGAGTAGGAGTTTAAAATGAATTGGCCGAGCGCGGCAGATACCGTAACAAAAAACGGATGCCCAGCGCCTAATGAGAGAAGTCAAATCTAAACTGCGCTATTTTGTTTAAAACAAAGATAATTGATATGAGTTTTTTGTCTAACATAGTTTAACGCCTAAAAAAAGAAAATAAAATAAAAATTGATAGCTTATACAAGTTTTACGTTAAAACGATTTTCACCCGACCAGTTCGGGTCCATTCTTTATATCTTAGTGATTTTTTTATATCAATATTGCCACCAAATGCGTATAGAGCTTCCGCTTGGCCAAATTAATGACTATATTTCTTGTCGAAAAGGCAAATATAGAAACTGGCTTTAAAATGCAAGTGTTTTTGAATTACATTTAAGAACCAATAAAATGAACGGAGTAATTTCAAAATCATGCATTTTTTAAAACATACATCTCTGCTTACCTAAATTTTAAATGCATTGTAATTAATTTTATTACAGCTGCTTATTACTTGTTGTTGCTACATGTATGCTATTTACGTGCAGTCCTAGACCTACTTTACACTTTTGATGGCTGTCTCGCAAAATAATTAATATTTAGAAAACTAATAACTAACTAATAAACACAAATATCTCGAATGTCATGCAAATACGCAGAAAAACTAATTTACTTTTGCAATGCACACAAATTCACATTTATAAATAATATTATAGTTTTATGCGCATACAAACATGCAAAGTACAGAAGAAAAAAGCGCTTCCAACGAGCGTGTCGAATTTTAT
Organism: Anastrepha fraterculus; assembly: GCA_037575425.1. Classification (NCBI taxonomy): domain Eukaryota; kingdom Metazoa; phylum Arthropoda; class Insecta; order Diptera; family Tephritidae; genus Anastrepha; species Anastrepha fraterculus. The sequence continues at coordinate 101,685 of JAYXIM010022809.1, forward strand.
GCAAAAGGGTTGGACCACATCAGCAGTTGCAGCGCTGCCGCGGTGACCTTCTCGCTGAGTTCTCAATAACGAAAATATCATTTAAAAATTGCGCTGTGCTTTGAGAGACACACATACACACGTACATACGTACACAAGGTAGGGGAATGTGTAATACGCAAAGTAATAAAAATGTTATTTATACTGAAAAGTTCTCTAAACTGCAACTGCAGCAGGAAAAATGAAATGACTTTTGTAAACAATGAAAAATTATTTAAAGAAAAGAAGAAAAAAGCCAAAGCTACGCAAAGGTGCCCAGTAGGAGGTGTCGGCTGAGGTGTCAGTGGCTGTGGCAGACCTTCACGGCATGCAAATACAAAGCTGCACGTTTGTTCGCTACTCAGCACCAGCACCCATGCACCCGTAGCGTTACTTACAGGCTGTTCGTAGAATGAAAAAAAAAACAACGAAACAAAAAACAAAAACATAACAAGTAGCAGTGAGCTTATTGTATTTATGTAGAGTTAAATAACGCACACATACACACATATGTATGCCCATGTAGCTACGTGTAATTTCGTGTATTTACATATGCCTTTTTTCCATCGGTGCATGTGCATATGTATGTGTGTGTTTGAGCTCCCCATGCCGTCGTTTGTACACACACGCCGTATAAGGCCGCCTGCAGCACTCCAATAAACCCAGAACAGCCACAAAATCCTCCTGCCAGCCGGCCGGTATAATCGTTCACGCTCTTCTCCACCAATACCACCTCGAATCGCTGCGCTTAATAGTGCTCGAAGTAGCCGCTTTTGGCGTCCAAGTGTTCACACATCTCCAGCCAAAAAGAACCCCAGCAACCGAACGTTGTCGCGACTGCCTGCCGGTCCGCCTGCTAGCGAGCCAACCGACCATTTAGCTAGTCCACCGTCCACCGTCCGTCACTTGGTCTACACTGTGCTGTTACAGCCAAACATCTCCATCACAGCCCAACCCTCGTCCATCTGTCCGTTGGCATTCGCGCCTTATCGCATTTAATTAAATTTATGCCTGATTTCGCTTTTCGCTTCGAATTCGTTTTAGCATCGCCATGTCCGAACTCAGCTGAACTGCTTTGTTGCACGTTTATGTGTGTCGTTCCAGCGTTATGCGGGTGCGAATTCACAGTTGACAGCCAAGCAAGTGGAGATGACTACATACACACACACATGTGTATGTACATGCATCCACACACGCATAGCATATATATAGGCATTGCAGGAATGGGGAGATGGGCGGGGGAGATGTAATTGAGTAGTGACCACTGGACAAACTGGCCTCGTGTGACAGCTTGTTGCTTGTGCAGGTAAATGCGCTGAACTTAATGAAGCATTGGCTGTTGGGTAAACAATTTTCCAAAGCTAGGCTTTGGGGGATTTTCGTAAATCGAATTTCGGTTGAGTATTAAAAAATGAGCTTAAATCAGATTTAAGTGTTCGAAAATCAATTAAAAAATGTTTGAATTAAAATTGAATTACTGTAAAATGATGTGTGTAGTCTAAAGAAGGGCCTCCTTGTTGTGGAGTTACATATACATATATGTGTGTGTATGTATAGTACAGCATGACATGCCTTGAGTTCAATTTCTAACGCTTCAAGCGACGTCTATCTATCTTTTTTGCGTTAGTACGCCAGTGATCGTTCATCTCTGAAGCGGTCGCGATAATAAATCGCGTGTTCTGCACTTTCGTCAGTGCTCGGTCAGTTTGGGCAGAAAGGGCTGTCTGACAGCTGAAAACTGTGCAAATATTTCCGAAAACAGTTGGTGCCTCTATGTATGAATATTTAGGTCCAACGCCCGCTTTGTGACTAGTCCCACCGTTGCTGCCTCCGGCCAATTGTCAGCTATCGCTCAGCTGCTTTTTGTGACGGTGTAGGCCATGCTCTTTGCACGTTGTAGAGCCGGTGCATTTCATCTTCCAAGAGGTCCAGTGGAGTTTTTCCAGCAAATATCATTTAAACGCAAAATTAATCACTCTATGGGAAGATTTATCCATTTTGCAAATGGCGTTCTGCGGCAATCATATCTGATACTTGTGATATAGACAGCTGCAGCTGTAAACAAGCAGACAAGCAATAGGGCGCGTAAAGGTCATAATAAAAGCTTCCATCACTCAAAATCATTTATTTTATATAGTGAAAAAGTTATCTAAAAACAAAATTGGATAATTATTTTTACTCTTAACCCTTAACCTCATATAAATAATGGACACTTAGACCCTTCGTTGGGTGTTTAGTCGAGTTTCTCTTCCAATTTGTGTTGTGCGTCTTGAAGTTTTCCTAAAAATGGAGCGATCAGCTGCCTCTGAATGGCAGATGATGTTTCATGCGAGGCTTTTTCTTGGCAGAAGTACAAACGGCTGTGTGCCAATGTCTGCCGAGCGGCGACAGTTCATTTCATCAAAGATTGCGTTCAAGCTGCGAGTGTTCTTAATGAAAAACTCTGCATGTGATTAGATATTAGGGCTGGTGAAAAAATATTTGCCATAACTGCCTATTTGGAATGCATGCGGCGAGTGCTGGCAAAAGGTGAATGCCTCTAATTGCGGTTCGCGCTATCTCTAGCAATTAAGTGAATTAGAGTGACGCCAATTATTTCAATTGTTTTGACTGTGGCCTGTAAACCCAGTTGATGGATCGTTAAAACACATCTTTATCGAGGCATCTACTGTAGTGAGAATTTGTGTGGGAGAGTCCGTAGTTAGAGAATTGGGCTGCAGCATGGTGCCCAACTTCGATTTACACAAAGTTTAGCCTTGGAAGATTTGCAACTCATCATAGGGCCTCCACAAGACCTTCCATCCTGCACGGTTTTGGGCTATTGTGTTTGCCTGGGGTCCATGTGATGTCGGCATCTGCTAGCTCGCGCAATATGGACCTTCTCCAAGCATTCTTGCAGCGTCGATAGGCTAGCGTAAGTGCACTAGCCCGCCATCTCAGAGGTTATAGGTTCAAATCTCACGTAAAGCACGCTCCTCGCACTTTTTCAAATTTACCTACTTTCCCTGTTTCTCTACAAAAAAGAAATGTCATTCCTCAAACACAAGAACTTACACTTTCAATCCTTACACGCGCATAATAGTCAGCGCATTATTTGCATTGTGGCTGCTAAAACAAGCAAAAAAAAATCAGTTACACATTGCATCAGTGGCGCCAGCAAGAGGAAGCGGGCAATCGCAGTAATAGCGCAGACTCACCAAATTGAGCGAAGACCTCAATCATCTGTGCGTTCCTTCTGGCAGAAAAATCTGGCACACAGATGGCGCTCCAAGCAGTAAAAAGGCGTTGTTCCTAAACAACGACAGGTGGGCATTTCCACCACTTAGGTAGCGGCAGGCTAATCACCTACCATGTCTGAAATCAAAATAAATAAACTAGAGCCTTAGCAAGACAAGTCTTGTTGGAACCCGCAAAGGAGCAGAGGTCGCGGTCGGCCTAAGAATACTTTTTTTGTCTTGTCGGGGCCCTTTGCTCCCGAGAGGAGTGAACTAGGAAAACAAAAAAGTACTCTTAGGCCGACCGCGATCTCTGCTCCCTTGCGGGTTCCAGTGCAGTGAGGAAAGCTTTGTGAAGAAAGTTTATCTTTTTCTTCTCCCCCCTTGGCCACAGCCTTCTTCTTCCATTCTTGTCTGAATATATCACCCACTTTTATTTCTTCAAAATTACTATACTCGGGGGAGTCGCATTGTGGTGGTTTAGTGACATTGGTAAAAGATGTTCTTAAATTTCCATATAATTCTTCATTTCACTTTCTTGGCGTGCTGCTTTATTTTATTTAAAAGGCTAGCCATTTTTCCATACAGAAGATATCCGCTTCGACAATTCCTACGAAGAAAGACACACTGCGTCTGTAATATGGTGCACCTTAGGTTATGTAAACATTTTCTCGGCCATTTTCTTTTTTTATTTGGCTAATTACACGAATATCTCCATCTTAACTTAACACTAGAGAATTTGGTTTTGCTTGTAGACTTTCAAATTTGATAAGCCATTTATAAACCAACCATTATCGAGATCAATTCAGCCTGCGTGCCTAATTTTTCAATTTTCGTCTCATTTAGCCGCCAACGCTTGGTTCCCACAATTTCTAGCGTGTTTAGCATTTTTGAAATCTCCCACGATTCCACAAAATTTATCGCCTACTATTTTTTATCTAACAAATAGCACAAAAAAAACAAAGGCAGACATAATCAACGTTAGCCGTTTCCTGTTTTTGCCAATTATATATTTTTTCGCTCTTTATTCGAAAAAAAAATTGTTAGTATTTCTCATGTTGACATTTTTAGATAATTCAAAGCCGCGCTATGCAGAAACTTCATTCTAAACAAAAATACTTACACGCACGCATATGTATGTATGTACATGTATGCGTGTATGATAGCGCTGAAAATCTAATCAATTTGCATTGGTAAATCTAACACACTCATTTGAAATTCAATACAATTAACAATAACAACAACATGCATGTGTAATTCCGTATCTCTGAGTCGCTTTGTCTGGCTGTGCTTTTTGATAAAAATCGCATGAAATATGTTGTTAGTTGATTGAAAATACATGCATAAAAGTGTATATGTATATATGTATATACATGTGTAGCCACATACACATACAGATGTCCATAAATAGAAAAAGTTCAAAAGTATCGATTAACAAAAAACTTCCAGGGAAAAATTTATAAAAAAATTAGCTTGATTTGAACTTATCTTGACAAGCTGCCCGTGCGTCTGTATGAAAACTAATTTTTTATGGTTTTTTATTGTTTAACGATTTTGTAGGGCTTATAGAATTTCAGAAGCGCTTGCAAGTGATTGCCTGTTTGTTGTTTAATTAAAAATGATGTTGCTCTTTTTTATGTTTTCCATTTTTTGTATGTCTGCGTGCATTTTTTTTTAATAATTTAAAAGCACTAAGTGCTTCAAATAATAGGAAGTCATTAAACAAACGCGAGGCCGCATTAATGAAATATGCGCCCAGTTTAATCCGAACTCTCTTTAAGTCTTAATGGAAAAGTTACAGTTAAATTTAAAAAACTCGAACGGTTTTAATGCTAATGCGAAAGGGTTGAAGGCTTTTCTCGGTGATGGCACAAATCGAGCTCTAAAAAATTAGAAATTATGAATGAATTAGAAACACTGAATTTTGAAGTAATAAAGTGCAAGTTTTAAGTAGATCAGAAACCCCACTGATTTTTCAGAATTTTTTTCGGTCACGCTCTTGTGCGTTTTTTTCATTTAACGCCTACTCTACATTTTTTTATTTGGAAGAAAACGCCTCCAACACCTTCAGTAGAAAAAATTGTCACAAATCAACGCGATATTTAAATTACTCGAAACTTGCACTTTATTGTACCGAAATTCACTGATCTGTAAAATTGCATACCCGAAAATTTTCTGAAGATTCTGAGTAAAAAGTTTGAAGTTTTGAAGGAATTTGCTGAATTTTTACAAATTTTTTACAGACTGCGAAACTTTGACTATTTTGTAGTGTTGAATATATTTTTATAAAAAAATTAATTGAAATTACAAAATAAATATACTCTCTTTTGACGCTGACCAGTATATATAATTGACGCTCAGACCCTTGGTCGAGTTCTTCCTCCTATTTGTGGTGCGCGTCTTTTAAGTTTTTCCTTAAATAGAGGAACTTACAGTTTTATGCCGCCTCTGAATGCAGATGATATTTTATGCGGGACTAGGGATAGCGACCGCTATTTCTTATAGAAAACACTTTTTCTATCATTTGGTTTTTCATGCACGGAGATTCGAGCCTGCGCTTTTCCGGACGGTAGTCACGCACCAACCCATTCAGTCACAGTGGCCGCTTTCTATAGGTTTGCAAATAACACATGGGCTGAAAAGTCCCGGGCACTAGTTTTAGTTCGTGAGTTATTGTGCTATGAGTGGCGCTAGTTTTGATATATTCAAAACTATGGATCAAAAAGAATTTCGAGGTTTAATTTTATGCTTCCTCTTAATGCATAAAAATACCGTTGAAGCGAAGCACTGAATTGAAAAGTATAAACGGGGACTCCGCTCCATCAGAAACATCAATAAAATGATGACTTGCTGACTTCAAACTCGGCCATAGAGAAATAATAAAAAAAAACACAAAATCGTTTTGAATGATCGAGAAGTGAAGTTGCGGGAGTTAGCTAACATCATAAAGATATCAAAAGATCGTTGGCTTTATATTGCATGCGCATTTGACTATGAGAAAACTCTGTTCAAAATGGAGGCTGCGATTGTCCACTGTTGACTTTTCATCAAGACAACGCACCGTGTCACAAGTCCATCAAAACAATGGCGAAACTGCATTAATTGAACATTGAATTGCTCCCACATCCCCCGTATTCGCCAGATTTGGCTCCCTGCGACTACTGGCTGTTTGCAGACCTAAAAAAAGTGCTCGCCGATAAGAAATTTCGCTCGAATGAAGAACAAACCTCGCTGAAACCGAGGCCTATTTTGAGGCAAAAGATGAATCATTCTACAAAAGGAGTTTTGAAATGTTGGCGTTGTCCATGTAGTCTTCTCTGGATGGAAAATGGCTTGTATAAGACCAGTCTAAGTATGCACTCGCCGAGTCACAAAAGTCGGTGCTATTAGGAATACCAGGAAACATCCCAAGTATGCGCGAGTTTTCCTGACATTTTGGCTTGAGCACCGATTACTCCCTCAATCTTAGCGCGGCTTTAGTTTGCTTAGTTGCTTGCAATATACTATAGGTCAATTGGCAATAAATGCAGCACAACATTTAGAGCTGAAGTTAGCGTTGTTTTTAGTCGTTGGCTGGGCTGCCTTTTGTGGCCTCCGAGTCACCTCCGACAAAACGGAGCTGGTGTTATTTACCAGAAAATATAAACCCCCACCCTTTCGACTTCCCAATTAAACAGCCACGTTCACCCGCTCTCATCGGAAGTTAGGTATCTTGGAGTGATGCTTGACTCCAAACTCCATTGGAAGCTACACATTGAAAATCGGGTAAAGAAGGCCAGTATAGCCTTCTACTCATGCAAATCCATGTTTGGTGAAAATGGGGACTTAAGCCACAGGTCGTGCTATGGATGTACAACGCAGTGGTTTTGGCAATTTTAACGTATGGATGCCTGGCTTGACGGGAAGCTCTTCGGAAGGGCTATAATATCGCTAAATTAAGGAGGGTGCACAGGACGGCATGTATTGGCATCACCGGATCTGCCCTGAATGCCCTTTCGCACTTACTTCCCATCGACTTTTCCGTCATTTCCATCACAGCTCAAAGTGCAATCAGGTTAAAGTAGATTGACCGCTGGAGACAATCTCTCAAGGGACATGGTAGCATTTTCGTGCAGTTAACACCGTATTTCTCTGAGCTTCGAACAGATCTCTCTATCCGCAAACTGGAGTTTGAGGGTCGTGCTAGTGAAATCTTTCCAAATAGGCAGTATTGGATCGAGGGGAAAATCTGCACTGAAGCTTGCACCTCTGTCTTCACTGATGGTTCCAAGATGGAATCGGTAGTCGGAGCGCCAATTTATCTATCTGCTTTAAACTACCAAACATTGCTAGTGTTTTTCAAGCAGATGTCTTTGCGATCTTGCAGGCATGCAAAATGCTTAGAGAACGCGGGAGCGAAGGAGATATTAACATTTTCTCCCATAGTCAAGCCGCGATTAAGGCTCTGACGATGCCATGGTGCAGAACGAAATTAGTAAACTCCTGTAAGGAGGAGATCAAATATCTTGGGTGTGCAGGTAACATTTCTCTGATCTGGTTCCAGGACATAGGAACATAGAGGGAAATGAAATTGCTGATGAGCTTGCCCGGAAGAGGACTGAATTGGCCTCAGAGACCACCTACCCGGTCATCGGCATCCCCCTGACAGTTGTTAAAGGGGAACTGCACAAATTATTTCTTAGGAAGAAGCTGAAAAGATGGAGCTCCATTTCTTCATGTAATATTTCGAAAACCCTTTGGCCTCAATACGATATACGAGGGACTTAAAAAGATCTTTGGACTCTTCGACATTCAATTTCCATACACGTAGCTGTGTTTACCGCTCACTGGACGATCGGCACACACGCGGAAAAGCTAGGGTTACCATTTAACCTCCATTGCAGAAGCTGTGGGGACCTCTCAGAGAAAAAGGGTGTAGAGCCTTTTCTCTGTAAATGTCCGGGTTTGGCAGCTACACGACTAAGGTCACTGGGCGCTCCTTTCTTCGACAGCCTGGGGCAGTGCGCCAACCTAAATCCAATCAATCTCCTCCATTATATCAACAGCTCTGGCTGTCTGTAGATATCTACCTGTTGGAGGTCTCATAATGGTATCAAAACGGCGCTTTAGTGCTACTTGAGGACTACCAGGTGCACTTCAACCATTTTACCTACCTACCTAGCGCTGTTTTGAGCGTCCCAATTAGTTGACTTCAAGTGATAGGAAGCCCTCTAATTTTTTTGCTGAGACTGTGGCCTGTAGCAGATTTTCTTCTAGGTGATTTGTAATTCGACAAATGCATTGCATTTTTTACTATGGGCTTGTACATGCATACATATGCGCTTATGTATGCATATATGTATGTATGTATGCGTAAATATGTATGCCCATATGTATTTATTTCCCCTTCCGTTTGGCAGTAATTGAAGAGCTGTAGTACTTCATCACTCACGCGCCTCTCTCTAATCTGTAAGAATAGTCAGCAGAAATCCAAATCAACAAATGGCTCTGGATACATTTCGTTTAATTCACACCAATATCAAATACAAAAAATAAATAGTTTTGTATGTATGTATGTATGTATGTATGTATGTAAGTAAATTCTGTCAGCTCATTTCAGCCTCGCACGTCACGTTGCACTTAAATACAATATTTAATTAAAATATACTGAGCTCATCTATACATGTAAGTATGTATGTATGTGACTAATATAAAAAACGCACGAAAATTGAGCTCAATGCAATAATAATATCAATAGTTTACACATCTATTTGCCGTACTTGTATGTATGGACATATGTAAATATGTATGTATGTATGTATGCATACAAATACTTGTATATTATATATTAAACATGCATATTTCGTATTTGCTTAGCTTTGCATTAGAATCTGTATTCGAATATATGCACACACATACATACATACATACACACACACACACACATTTACAAGTATGCACATCGTACATTTGTTCACCAGATGTTCACGTTTTTAGTTTGATTTGAAAATGTGTCGCATCACTTTGACATGCCAGTCAATTAGCGAAAGCGATGAATGTTAATTTATTAAATCAACGAGACAATTGTTGGCGATGTTGTTTGTTGCTAGTTTTCCACTGTTTTTGTGGTTGTTATGTGATCGTCGTTAAACTGTTGTTGCCTTCAATGCTGTTGCTATTGTGGTTTTTCGCATTGTGGCATCAAAGCAACGAGCGATTGTTTTACTAGCCATTTTCTAGCTTATTTGCTTATTTGCTAATTTATTATTTATATTTTTTATTTTGCCTAATTTTTTGCCACATTAAAGGTCGATGGCATAAGCGTATTAAGTTATAATTTATTGCGGTACATTAGGGAAATGAGAAATTAAAAAAAAAATACGAAAAGTTATGAGAAAAAAGGCTATTATATGGAATTAAATTAATTTAGTCAAATTAATGCTGAAAAATTGCTTTATACAGGGCACGCCAGGGTACTTTGAAAATTGTCAATAGATTTAAAAAAATTGTGTTCTTTAGATCAGTTCAATCACATGCAACTTGTCTCCCAAACAATATTGAAATATACTGTGGGCAAAAAGTAAGGTGAATTTATTTGTCAAAGTTCGCGGAATTAAAATTTTGCTCTAGTTATTTTTTTCATGAGTTGGCAGCTCTGTTAATAACATCTGGGCCAACTTTCATGTGAATGTCATTATCAGTAATATATTTACGCTTGTGTTTACCAAACGACCAAGAGTGCATTTTTCGATTTTTACAATGTCTGATTTGATTGAGCAGAGAAGTGCCATCAAATTTTGTTTGCGGAATGAAATTTCGGCTGCGGAAACGTTTAGCATGCAGAAGGCATTTGGTGATTCGACCATGTCGCGGAAAAATGTTTATAAGTGGTACAAAGACTTCAAAGAGGGTCGAGAACGTGTTGATGACTTGGAGCGCTCTGGACGACCATCGACGTCAACAGATGACCAACACGTCAATAAAGTGAAGGAGTTAGTGTTCAAAAATCGTCGGTTGACTGTTAAAGACCTTACTGATATGATCGGAATATCAGAAGGATCCATTTTGAACCATTTTGAAAGACCATTTGGGCCTACGAAAAGTCAAATCTCGTTTGGTACCGAAAACTCTCAATTTCTTGGAAAAAAGTCGTCGCGTTGATGTGTGTGAAACAATATTTTCAGACTATCAGGACAAGCTCAAATGCATCATTACCGGAGATGAGACTTGGATTTATGCTTACGACCCTGAAACAACCGACCAATCAAGCGAATATCGTGCTAAAGGCGAGGCCAGACCGAAAAGAGCACGTCAAAGTCGTTCCAAAATAAGGTCATGATGACAGTTTTTTTCGATTTTCGTCGATTATGCGTCGTCTACGTGAAGCAATTCGTCTAAAAAGTCCAGAATTATGGGCTAATAACTCTTGGTTTTTGCATCACGATAATGCACCGTCTCATACTGCACTCGTTCTTCGTGACCATTTCGCCAAAAGTTCCACGCATATCGTTCCGCAACCACCGTATTCGCCTGATTTGGCTTCGTGTGACTTCTGGCTATTCCCAAAACTCAAGAGACCACTCCGGGGAACGCGTTTCGAGTCGATTGAGGAGATAAAAGCTGAATCTAAGAAGGTGCTGATGGCTATACCGGAAATGGACTATTTGGCATGTTGCGGGCATTGGAAAAATCGTTGGCATAAGTGTATTTCATCGAGAGGGAATTATTTTGAAGGGGATGAAATTGATTTACAAGAATAAATAAAGATTTTTCATTTTACAACCAAATTCACCTTACTTTTTGCCCAGAGTAGTATCAATTAAGTGGCCGCTGTTATTTGTAAGAGACAAGATAACCAGGGAGTGTGAAATAAGCTTCTTCGAATATCAGAATTTTCTCCCGAAAAAATTGGGCTCAATTTCATGAATCCGAATGATTGCATTTGTCGCATTTTTTGAAAAGTGTGGACTAAATTTGGAAAATCCATTATTCTGATATGCGCAGTTGAGATGGCAAGTTCACGCATCGGAAAGCCTTCTGATTTATTTATTATTTATTTAAGCAGCAGACGGGGAAAAACCAAAAAAAAGAATCCAAAAAATTTGTTCCAAAACCACCTCATTAAATTTAAACTTAGGTATTTTTTTCTGAGAGGCGTTACAACGCAGGTCCAGTGCCAGCCAGTTCGCATGCATGCATTTTTTAGGTAATCGGTTTTAAATAGTATACATACATGTGACAAGTGGCAACCCTGCGAGGAGCAGAAGTCAGCAGTTCAGCAGTGAACAAGCGAGCAATAGTTGTAAATCCGCCGACAAGCAACGAGGTTCAGCTTTGACAATACGGATGTTTTATTTCTTCATTTTTTACCTAAATAAATACAAAGTTAACAATTACTCATTGTTCATTTTTACATGGGGGCTCAACCTCTGAACAAAATACTGTGAAAAAGTCGAAGCAGGAGAATGTTCGAGAATGCCTATATGTAGATCAAGCAAAAAGAAGTGTAAAGCAGCAACAGAAGTTCAGTTAGAAGTCGAAGAGAAAAAAGTAGAACCGAAACCGGTAGAAGTTCAGTTGGAAGTTGAAAAAAGTGGGAAGCCGCAAGCAACAAAAAAGAGTCAAGACGAAGGGGAAGAAGACGATTCGAAGCTAAAGTCAGCAGCAAAAATTTCAGTGGAAGTTGAGAAAATTGGATTAAAGTTGATAGAGTCTGAAGATTTTAACGTGAACAATATGCAGTCAACATCAAGCGTATGCAGTAATTCGGCGAATTCAGTTGAATTTCTCGAAATGTTAAGAATTCTAGAAGCCAGTAGGAGCGTAACAGTCGAACAATTTGCAAAAATTATACCAGATTATGACGGTATAACAGTTCCAATCAGAACGTGGCTGGAGAATTTCAACGAAAATGCGTCTGCGTACGATTTAACGGAAAAACAGAAGTATGTGAATGCAAGAAATAAGATGAGAGGAACAGCCAAATTATTCCTCGAAACGGTCAGCGTCTCAAACTATGAAGCTTTATGTGAAGCGCTAGTCGAAGAGTTTGACGTGATACTTAGCAGTGCCGACGTTCATCAGAAGTTGATACAACGGAAAAAGAGAAATGAAGAGAATTTTCACGAGTACGTACTACAAATGAGAAAGCTAGCAGCGCTAGGAACGGTGGAAGATGAAGCAGTCATTCGATATATCGTGGATGGTCTAAAGGTACGTGACGACTTCAAATACCCTTTATATAGCGCCAAAACTTTTAAAGAGCTGCGAGATCGTTTCGAAGTTATACAGCAGATGAGCGGCAATCAAATCAACAACCTGGTAGAGCAAAAGCAAAACTACGCGAAGCCAGCGCAGAAGGGCAGAGACGGCGGCAGCGAACTGCGTGGAGTTTCGAAACAACATTGTTTCAACTGCGGGTCAACTTCACACGTACGGTCACAATGCGAAGCAGAGACAAAATGTTTCAAGTGCAATGGTAGTGGGCACATTGCAAAAAATTGTGACAAATCGAACGGGAAGAGGACAGTAAGCATAATAACGAATGACAAGAGAAACAAGAGAATGCAGATCAACAACAAATATTTTTCATGTCTGATTGATACTGGCGCAGATGTATCGCTGATGCAGCAAACTGTGTATGAGAAACATTTTAGCAATTTGGAATTGAGTAAAAGTTCGGCGAAATTGTATGGTTTGGGAAATGTAACAACTACGGTTAAAGGGGCACTCAAAGCAGAAGTTTTGGTGGATAAGATAAAATCCGATCATACATTCCTTGTTATAGCTGACAGCAATATAAGTTGCGAGGTGATTGTGGGCTACGATTTCATTCAGCAATTCCAATTGGAATTTAATTCCGATGGGTATTTTTTTCTGGAAAAATTGATCAGAAGCACGATGGGACATTTCAGTGTGTATACAATGTTGTAGAATCGGGGCACGAAATTGACGTTGCACCACAGTACAGAGAAGTTGTAATGAAATTAATCAATAATTATAAACCGGTTGCTAATCCTGCTGTACACCCTATTCAATTAAGAATTGTAACAAAGGGAAATCTACTAAACTTTAATGAGAGTCCAACTCGAATGTCTGGAGCAGAGCGTGGCGTTGTTAAAAAACAAATTGAGGAATGGTTAGACAAGGGTATAGTGCGTGAATCCACTGCAAATATAGCTAGCAAAGTCGTCCTAGCAAAAAAGAAAGATGGCAGTTATCGTGTTTGCATAGACTATAGGAAACTGAATGCCAATGTTTTAAAAGACCGATTCCCTGTACCGATTATTGACGAGGTTTTAGAGAAAATGCAGTCAGCTAGATTTTTTTCAGTGATGGACCTGAAAAATGGTTTTTTCCACGTCCCTATCGAAGAAAGTAGCCAAAAGTTCACGGCATTCGTTACGAAAGAGGGTTTATATGAGCTTATAAACGAGGGAATAATGGAAATGTATGTAGACGACATAGTAGTTTTTGGTCAAACAAGCGATGAATGCCTTACAAATGTGCGAAAAGTGTTGCAAACAGCAGAACCTTACGGCTTGCAAATTAAATGGGCTAAGTGTAAGTTCTTAAGAGATAAAATAAGCTTCTTGGGGCACGAAATTCAGAATGGCAACATATGGCCAGGTAAAGATAAAATAAAAGCTGTTAAAAATTTTCCTATGCCGAAAAATATTAGAGGAGTTCAAGCGTTTTTAGGATTAACTGGATATTTTAGAAAGTTTATCCAAAATTATGCAACTAAAGCTAGGCCACTAACGCAGTTATTGAAAAAAGATGCAGCATTTGTAATGGGTGTCACAGAACAGCAAGCAGTACAGAAGTTGAAGGCAGCACTTACTCAAGACCCCGTTTTAAAGATTTTCAAACAAAACGGAAAAACTCAACTTCATGTCGATGCATCAAAGCATGGCTTTGGGGCAACATTGGTGCAGCAGCATGAGAGCAAGTGGCATCCGGTGTTTTACTGGAGCCGAAAGACGTCACCACAAGAAGAAAAACTTCACAGTTACTTTCTGGAAGTGAAGGCAGCATATCTAGCGACGAAACGTCTTCGTCATTATTTGATGGGTATACGGTTCGACTTAATAACAGATTGCGCAGCGTTTAAGCAGACAGCTGCCAAAAAAGATGTGCCACGTGAAGTAGTTCAGTGGCTCATGTACTTACAAGATTTTGATTTTAATATTGAGCATCGTTCAGCAGATAGAATGAAACACGTAGATACCTTAAGCCGCTATCCGGTTATGGTAATCGAGACACACATAAAAGCAAAAATTCGTAAAGCGCAGCAAAATGATGAACATCTGAAGGCAGTAACTGCAGTTCTCGAACAGAAACCTTACGCTGACTATGTTTTGAAAAACGGAGTTTTATTTAAACAATTAAAGGGCCTAGAACTGCTTGTTGTACCACGAAGTATGGAAAAGGAAATTATAAGAAATGTTCATAACTTCGGCCATTTCGGCACACAAAAAACGATTCACGTAATTCAACAAGATTATTTTATACCGCATCTCGAAAAAAAGGTAACGCAGCATATTTCGAATTGTATTGAGTGCATAGTACATAATCGAAAGTTGGGAAAGCAAGAGGACTTCCTGCATTGTATTGACAAGGGTGACTCTCCACTGTCTACTATCCATATAGACCATTTGGGAATTTTAGATCCTACGGCGAAGAATTATAAGTATATTTTTGCGATTGTTGATGGATTTTCGAAATTTGTTTGGATATTTCCGACCAAGTCAACGGACGCAGAGGAAGCAGTAAAGCATTTAAAAACATGGACTACAACGTTTGGGAATCCGCAACGAATTGTGAGCGACAGAGGATCAGCTTTTTTATCAAATTTATTTAAAGATTTCTGCAAGGAAAATAAAATTGAGCATATTGCAATAACAACGGGTGTCCCGAGAGGCAACGGACAAATTGAACGCGTCAATAGGGTTATACTTTCGGTGTTGGCAAAATTGTCAGCTAATAATTCAGCCAAATGGTATAATTATACAGCGATGGTGCAAAAAGCGATTAACGCACATGTTCACACAAAATTTACACCGTACGAAATTATGTTTGGTGTAAAAATGAGAAACGAAATGTCTGCCGATATAATTAAGTTGCTCCAAGATGAAATGTTGGTCGCATTCCAAGGGGATCGCAACAAACTAAGAGAGGAGGCTCGAATCAATATCCAAGCCGCCCAAGAAGTGTATAAACGAAATTTCGACAGGAGGCGTAAAAGTAGTCAGGGATATCAAAAGGCGGATTTGGTGGCGATAAAAGTAACGCAGTTTTCAGATAAAAAGTTGGGGAACAAGTTCATCGGGCCTTATAGCGTGGTCAAAGATAAAGGTAATGGGCGGTACGAGGTTGAAAAAGCAGCCGATTTCGCTGGGCCGCACCGTACTTCTACCAGCGTCGACAATATGAAGCTTTGGGCGCATTATGCAGCTGAAAACGACGGGTCATCTGGGACAGATGACGAACAGGATGACCGAATGTGACAAGTGGCAACCCTGCGAGGAGCAGAAGTCAGCAGTTCAGCAGTGAACAAGCGAGCAATAGTTGTGAATCCGCCGACAAGCAACGAGGTTCAGCTTTGACAATACGGATGTTTTATTTCTTCATTTTTTACCTAAATAAATACAAAGTTAACAATTACTCATTGTTCATTTTTACATACATATGTATGTATGTATGTATGCACTTAGATATTTTTCCTATTTTGTACCAAATTCGTATTCGCTTAACATTTGGAAGCTGTGTATTGTCATCAAACCTTTTTTTAACTCGTTTGTTTTTAATTTTCGTTTGCACCTACATTCAATGAAACTTCCACTGGCACTTAAATTGTCTACTTAAAACTCACACAATTTTTTCCACTTAAGCAGACAAAAGCAGTCATTACATGTTGTCGATACTGCATTAAGGCTCTCATCTACTTGCGACCATATTTACGTACATATATACATACAGACATAAGCGTCAATCACATGATACTAGATCAGCCTCTGTAGATCTGAAAGCTGTCACTTCGAGGCTCACGTTTCCAGCTTCGTTAAAACAAAAATTCATACAAACATACTTACAAACACTCCTACGTAAATACATACATATATGTGTGCCTAGCACAATAAGTGTACACAGAATCGTATTTTCCATTGTTTGTGCGAACATTTAAGTTCTGATATACATATGCACGTATGTATGTATGTATGTACATCAGCTGCCGAGTGATAAATACACTGTGGTGCATCACCATGGGGAAAAGATTTCAAAGGTGAGCTCTTTAACATACCGTTATTCGGCTCTGAGAGTATTTGACACAATCAGCTGATGGGCTGAAGCCACTTGGGATGTGTTTACAAAAAATCTGAGATTGTGTTGGTTATATAGGAAAAAATCAACCAATGACACTTCGTTGCCGCCTGAAAAACGAGTGATTACCCGAGTGTATGAATGTGTGTTAAATGATCGTGCGGAATTCGGCTGCTGAATCTTCAAGTGACGTGGCAGTCAAAGTTCTCCTCACAATTTTCTTTTTCACCATAGTTAAAGAGGAAAGCTTGAAATCTATCATCCTTGGTAATAACCATTGAATATAAATGAAATTGAATCCCTTGAGTTGAAGAGAGGCGTGTCGTGAATTACTTACCGGGATTTTTGAAAATTTTCGAAAGCTTTAGAGATTTTTCCTAAAATATCGAAGAGAATTATTATTTTATCGAAAGCAGAGAGTAAAAAAATATTAGCTTTTCATGAAGAAGGGAGAATTATTTATTCATTTATTTATTTAATGTGATTTGAATCGCTCTAAAGGTGCCTTTAAAAATAGTTTTCCGTATGGTCGAGGTGGCTCTAAGAAAAAGCTCGCAAGCAGAGAGGAGCGTCGAAGGCAAACTATTTCAAGAAAAGTGGAGCCCCATTAAAGATGAGATGCTTTCCGATGGACATTCTTTGAGAATTGGGCATTTTGATAATTGGCTCAGCATAAGATAGATCGACTGGAATTTCTTCAAATAAATTTGCAAACTTATTGGAAGCAGGTAAGTGTGATATTTAATTGTAATATTTAAAATAAAAGTTCACATTTAATATTTAGATTACATTTAGGATGAAAAGGAGTTCAATATGAACAGTCATGCTGAGTTTAACTCATATCGAAGTGGTATAGGCAAGGAACCGCACTGGTTTTCAAAGCGTAAGAGAGTGGTGATGGCTCACGTATGGCTTGGTGGTACTTTTTTCGTTGAATGGAATAACTGAAACAGCATCTGCGATATGCGCAGTGAACTCTGTCGAATATAAGTGGATGCTTTATCTTATTTAAGTCAGTGTCTGCGAAAAAAATGTATATTTTTCAGTATAATTATACGCCAGTAAACTCATTCATACCGACTGAGTCATAGTTAACTTATTTCCCGGGCCTTGGTCCCATTCAAAATGTAGGGGAAATAATAGTATGCCCAATTTATGCCGATAATAAATATTTTTAGAGTTTTGGTGACTTCAAATTGGTAGTTACGATTGCATCTGAATCGATTTTTGAAAATATAAGCCAAAAAACCGAATCGAAAATATTCCAAACTGAGTTTTCGAAGTGATTGAAAAGAGAAGAGGTCCAAAACTTTACGAATTATTATAAAATGTAAAAAAAAATATTAGGTGCGCAATTAAGTTATCGCTGTTTTTTTGATGAAAATACAACTTTATACTGAAAAAAATGGTTACAAGGGGCTTACATTGCAAGTATTGCGCACAGCTGGCTACTACTGTTTCCCATCTTTCTGGTAGATCTCGTATACCGTCGCAGTACAACTGTTCATCTTTTGAGGCTATCTACATATCAAGTCATTTTTGGATGTCTTCATACGAATGGAACTGCTGGCCAGCTAGACCATGCGCCATCGATCGGAACAGGTGATAATCGGACGGCGTAATATCTGGAGAATATGGCGGGTGGGGTAGGATTTCCCATTTCATTTTTTCCACAGTTTCCAGCTTCGCAGTGTCAATATTCGGCCGAGACGACGACGTAGAAGCATGACCACCGGGCAGTCCCCATGACTTTCTTTTTTTTGGGTTGCTGTAATGCATCCATTTTTCATCACCTGTCACGGTGCGATGAAGAAAACCCTTCCTTCTTTGCCTTTTTTGCCGCTGGAGCAATTGTTTACAGGCGAAAAAACGACGTTCAACATCCCTTGGTTTTAACTCTCCCTTATGAGTCCAAGTCCCCTATTTCTGAATCATTCCCAAAGCATGCAATCGCTTGGAAATGGATTGGCGGATAACTCCTTATACTGAATCAAGCTCTTCTTGTGTTTGACACGGATCCTCATTGAGCAATGCCTCCAATTCAGCGTCTTCGAAGGTTTTTGACCTTCCTTCACGCGGACGGTCGTCAACATTACAATCACCATCTTTGAAGCGGCGGAAACAATCTCCGCACTTTGTTTCACTTAAAGTAGCATCTCCATGAACTTTTTATTTTTTTCGAATGAAAGAGGAAAATCACCACCTCCCGCAAATGACGAGTTTTCGGCACAAAATCAGACATTTTCACTAAACGAAAAGTATATGATACCAAAAGAAAATCACTAATATGTCGAAGCAGTTTGTTTACCATATGTCTAAGCTTGGTTTATGACGTTTAGGTTATGTTAGAATCGACTAGCACACACTGCTGGCGGCATCTATTGACAAACAGCGGGAATTTAGTTGCGCACCTAATACTAAAAACATTTAACTAATGTAAAAAAATCCTAAATGCCATGCCCTCTTCCTACTTAAAGTTAAGATCATTGATGACACAAATCAGTAATAAAATAAAAAATAAAAATATTTTGAAGCACAATATTACAATATTAATAAAAACATTATTTATTTCTGTTGCTAAACTATTTTATTTGTTACCAACTTCCAACTTTACAAACATTCTAATATAATATTAATGATTTTAAGGCTAAACGCAGAAAAAGTGAGGTTATGGCTATGCTCCACAGTGTAAAATTCTGGCCAGACCCTGTGAGGCTGTGTATTGAGAGATGCGGGCAGTCAAACGCTTTCGTTTCGTAATTTAATGCCGTCAAGTGTTGTTTTTGTTTTTTCTTACTTATGCCTACAAACTGGGTTATTTTTCGTAAAAAAAAATGATTTATAATATAGAATTTTGCGGCTTTGATGTGGGGCTTATTTGAAAAGAATATTCGTTGACTTTTTGTATGCGAATTTATATATTTTTTATTCAAATATAATTTCAAAGATTTATAAATAATTTGCCACATTTTAAGCACTAAAAACGAGTGTATATCTAATGCCATACTCGATGTCTGACCGACCAGAGGCGAAGGTAGCGTCGGAAGCAATGTGAAATAAGTAAATTATTATATAAAATATAAATTGGAGAATAAGTACAAAAAGTTTTTGCAAAACGCATACGAATGCCCAAATTTCAGTGCTTGAAAAACTTTCAGAAAAAAACTTTTCTGCCAACAGGAAATTTGTGGCAACATTCGCGGTATATAACATTTGAATATGACGGTATTACCAGCACCTAAAATAATCTTCCTGATCCCTTACTGATTTCCTTATATATTATCAAAAAAATTTGATTCAAAAGGCTTTATTGAAAAACGAGAATATTATGTTACCATTCAATATGTGGCGGTAATTAGAGGAATTACTCTGAACAATCGAGGTAAAAATCGTTTCTCAACAAACCCAGTTGGTTCATCAATTTGACGTCAAAATAGTCCAAGCGAGTAAATTAAGTAAATACTAATATGGACTTTGGTGGCTTTGGCAATGATTTACTAGGCTAAGGGAAAAGTTTGTAGTTATTTAAATAAAAAACCATAATTATATCAATTATATAATCGCCGTTGCTGTTTACAACCTCTTCCCACCTCTCGACCAATTTTTTGATGCCGTTCCGCCAAAAATGCCTGTTCTGGTGTCAAAGAAGTTGTTGAATCAATTTTTAAGGACCTCTGTGTTATCGAAAGTAACGTCGTTCATATGGATTGACAGGGAGCGGAAAAGATGGTAATCGCTCAGTGCAAGGTCCGGAGTGTACGGCGGATGCTCATAGACTTCCCATTCGAGCTCCTGGAGTGCTTTGACGAGTTGTGCAACATGAGAACCGGCGATGTCGTGAAGGAGTATGGTTTGACCATGTCGACCACGTCATTTCAGTCGAATAGCCCCATTCAAGCGGTGTGGCGGGCCAATGTAGAGCTCCTTGTTGACCGTGTCATTCTTTTCGAGCATTTCCCAGTGCACCACGCCCTCCAAGTCCCACTAAACACATATTACTCATTCTTCGGATTAAGATCCGGCTTGACTCTAGGCTTTTTTTGCTTCATATTCTCATCTCCTGTGACGATTCGATACAAAAAGCGCTATTTATGAACTCGTGTTGCTCGATGGTGGGCGAGATGCTGAGAAGCAATTTGAAGACAACTTTCTTTGTTTTTTTCGTTGAGCTCGTGAGGCACCTAGGCTCCCCATTTTTCCCTAAATCCCATTAAATGAAGGTGATTGAGAAACGTTTTATGATCGCAGTTCATTTTTCCGCCAGTTCACGACTGGTTTAGCGACCGTTCTCTTTTAAAAATTATTTGAGATGTTCTTCATAGAATTGAGAAGGACATTCGCTGCGGGACGTGTCATCGACGTCAAAGTCACCATTTTTGAACTTCGCAAGCCATTTTCGTGCTGTAAGCTCGCCTATGACACTTTCTGCATACTCGGCAGGTTATTTTTTTTCGATGAGAAGAAAGACCAGGTGTCGAAACTGTTGATTGTTGTCTGCGGGGTATTCTATTTCTAAGTCTCAAAAGTAATAAAAAATTAAATTGCACAAAAATAAAATGAAAATAGTTTTATAGAGCAGAAAGAGTTCTTTCGAATGCATACTTAACCTTTGTCACGCATCAAATAAATCATTGTAAAATAGAGAAAACATAAAAATGTATGGCCCATCCCAATACTTTGCAGTCTTGACCAGATGATCGTTTTATATTTGTTTTTTGACTTGACAATCTTTTTTTGCCACCTATTTTTCCCTCATATTGGCTCTTTACTTGTTATCAATTTATCAAATATGACTTTAAAGTCATAAATTTCGTGGGGATTCATGAAAATGCGATTTTTCGAAATGAGTCGTGTCCTGCGAAATTGTTACCTTTGTTTGTTCCAAGAGAAATTTCGCTAAGATTTAAAAATTTCAGAAAGCTATTCTAGGCCTTTTTTGCCATTCAAGTAAAAAAACCTTCCCTGCATTTTACAACAATCAAAAACAAAGTGACTGAATCATACTGACCCCGCCACTGATATACTCGTATGTACGTATGTATGCATGTGGCAGCAACAGTAATCCTCAAAGCCATAAGTAAATCAAATCAATTATCATACTAGGAAATTATTTATTCAATCAACGTCCAATGCAATATCGTTCTGCTATATCAGAGAGCAAAATTAATGGACTTTAGCCTGCGGTATGGCGAAACGTGCCATGAACCTAAAACGCTTTTATTCTATGTATTTGCATAAATTTAGTTGATAACAGAATGAAAACACTTCAGCCAATGCTTAGAATAAAAAGCAAAAAAAAAAACAAAAAAAAGGCGAAAAACTAACAGCAGCAAATAGAAATGGCAAAGAACTCAACAACTAAATTCACTTAGTTCACATCGTAAACAAGTGCGCGTATGTTTATGCAAATTGGTTCCAACTTTTGTTGTTTTTTCTGCGCACTTTTTATTTGCCTGCACAACGGCGACCTTATCAATTAGTGAATTTTCTATTATTACTTATTTAAGCGCGTGTGCGTGTGTGCGTGTGTGCGTGTGTGTTGGGTAGTTGATATTAGCGCCTGTTTGTGTGCGGACATAGTGCGCCAACATTCCAACTAAATGTTGTATTGAATTAAATCAAGCAAAGAGTAAATAAGTACGTAAATTTATAAAAATAAATACAAAAACAAAACCAAACATTGATTGATAATAAGAAAAAAGTACATGAAAAAAGTATGAACTTTTGCTCAAAAATGCGAAATGAAATGGAATGTTGAAAGCGGCGAAAATTTGGGAACGTCCTTGTCAAGTAAAGTTCAATAAATATGCTAACCATACTTACATACGGACATACAAATATACTCACATATATTTATACAAGCACTAAGAATAAAATGTATAAATGGCACTTCAACACGTTTGAGCGGCTAAAAATAAATATGGAATAACGGACGCCGAAGTTTTGAAGCATACATTACGTATGCAAAAGTTTATGTATGTGTGTGTGTGTACAAATATATTAACATGAACTTACATACATACATATGTATATGCTTCAGCTTTTGTAAGTGCATTTGCACTCCAATCTCAAAATTCGGCCTGGTGGTTGGGACAGTAATTGCCAGCCAACCAACTGGGAGGTGCTTGGATACCGCAAATTGTCACTTTACGTAGAAGTTGGTTGTGAAAATCATACGAAAATGTGCTGCAAATGTGTATTGTACGTTACATGCGTACATAGTACATACTTACATACATACATAGGTATCCATATAGCAGCTGCCCAGCAGGGAAAATGTGAGGTAGTGAAAAAATTGCTGGTAACACTTGCACGTTTTCGCCATTGTGAACCACTTCACTACGCAGAACATCTCTACGCAGAGTGCGCTACTTTTAAGGCCGAAAAGTAAGGCACATCGTTCCCACATTTTCGAAATTTTACGCTTGGCGACTAGGGATTACGATGCACTAAGTTGGTGGTTCAAGTAGCACTCAAAAAGTGAAGATATTTATGTAAATTATAGTATCATATTAGAGTTTCCAGAAGTTGCAGATTGCAAGTTTTGTAAATTAGCTTCAGTTCCTGCTCACATAATTAAGCAATCAAATTTTTTTTTCGTTGGGTGAGGTAGGGTTCCTAATGCTTTCGCACTTACAGCGCCTGTCGTCTACTGCGTTGAGTGGTGTGGCCACTAAAACAATCCTTCTTCTTCTTTTGGGTAGACACCCTTCGTGGGACTGCTTTCTGTATTACGTCGGAAGGGCCCAAAACGGCATCCATAGAGGACCAATTCTATTCTCCCATGTCTGGGTCAACCGTACTTATAGCCAGCTTTCAAGCTATGGACTCGTCTTCTTGTGTCTCTGTCTGTGCGGCTTCGCTTTGTTGTACAGTATCGTCACATATCCTTTTTTTCCGCAGTACGACCACCATGTATCCCTTTACCGTGTTCCAGATGTCCTCGCGCTCGAGCATTTGGCTGATTATGTTGCTCGGCGCCATGTCGCCAATCTGCTTTCTCGGAGCATTTCTTTCCGCGAGCCATTTGTCACAACTAAAAACGTGTTTTCAGCGTCATGCGGTGTAGGTACCTCCGGAAATATGCGTGGCGAGAGTGGAACTGAGTTAAGAAGTAATTCACTTTCTCGAAGTTCCTTTGGACCCATTTGCCTTTTGATGGATTGAGTTTCGCCGTTCAACTGCGACACGGTTCAGTATCCCATTGGCTTTGCCACTGCTGCATGATTTTACATTTCCGTTCCGCGACGTTAGTGATGACGTATTTTGTTTTTTTGGAGTCCCACGAATTCATTCGTGACCATGAGGTCGACGGGTATCTCCCCGCTGATCACAAAGACTGCAGCGCCTGAGACAATGCGGTAGGCTGAGGCAACTCTGATTGCCGCTGCTGGCTGCACAGGCTCCAGCGCTTAGCACTTGCTTTGCTAATTTTGCTGGTAAAAAAAAACCTTGCAACTCAAAGTTTCAAACTTTGCACAAAATTCAAAAAACGTAAGAAATTTAAAAAACTGACATACAAATTTTCAACTTTCTAATCAGCAACTTTACTGTGGAAGAAAATTTCGCAACACCGCATGAAAAAATGGCGAAATTCTATGTGATTTTGAGCGACTTCAAACTTATAGTTTATCATTTTAAAATTAAATCGGCTAGGAGTTTTAATCAAAGATTTGTACCTTTTTAGATATATATATATATATATATTATATTAGGGCGGGTCGATTGAAAAATCGCTCATTGCTCTGTGAAAATCGTATTGTAGGGATCAAAATAAGAAACTTTGCCGATGGAACCATACCTCTAAAACGAATTCTGATGTCCTCCAATTTGGGTCGAACGAAAAATCCCACTTTGACCCATTTAGAGTGCTCCAATCGAGTCCAAATGTATGACTGACTCCCACTAACTTTGGACGGCCGATCCACCCATGCCACTGGCACACCTCCTGGAACTCCCCTGGGGGGTTCCCCATGCAATCATTTCAAAATATCACCATTTTTGGCCTTTACATGAGAAAAGAAACTAAAAGGTTCGACCCAAATTGGGGGACATCAGAATTCGTTTTAGAGGTATGGTTCCTTCGGCAAAGTTTTTTATTTTGATCCCTAGAATACGATTTTCACAGAACAATGGGCGATTTTTTTGCCTCCCCACAAATCGACCCGGCCTAATGTATATATATATTTTTTTTTTAAAGTTTCTAAAGATATACAGGCAATGGCAGCAGCGCCGCCTTTGTTACAGACCTGTTGCTCATAAATATAATTCTTCGAATGCAATACCAGTTCGGAAGCAACAAAAAGGCTTACAGAGTGCTCTAGGTCTCAACAGTCAAATCTAATACTAGTTCCCAAGTCCCGAAAAAGGCAGGCAGTGGTGTAAAACTGACCCCACCTGGAACATTTCCGCGTAAATTTTACCCGTCGGTTATATGGAAAAGAGAAGCAACACAAACCAGTTATGGTTCTAAATTCACTAGAAAAACAGCAGTACTGACGAATACGCTTACAGATTACCCAAATATGCATGTGTGTGTGTGTGTGTGTGTGTATTTATCATGTGCTATTGTCATGCACTCAATTGAACTGTCGAATTGATGAACCGTAGCCGCCTGGCGCATAAACTAAGGCAAAACAAATTAAATTTAATTTAAATCGCATAAAAAACTATTTTAATCAATTAAACTTGTGAACGTTGCAAGCGCTGAAAATAGGCTGTGAAGAGCATAACGAGAAGAAATTAAATGACCATTAAAATTTTATAAAAAAATTTACTAATTCAGGAAATTCATAGTTAAGTGGTGTATAGGGGAGTGGAAGCCGGTTTGGTGCGGGCTACCTAAAGTTTTTAAAAAACTTTTAAGCGCATAAAAGGTTTGAAAGATACTTTTTTAGTAACTAGTGAGACATTTTGCAGATTTCTCAGATCTTCAAAGAAATAATCGCCAAGATATTTGGCCCTGCTTCTTTGGAGTGTAGGGCATTCACAAAGGAGGTATAGTACAGACTCAATTTCTTTTTCATCTTCACAACTCCTGCAGAAGTCATTGTGAGGTACACCCATTCTACTGGCTAGGGTGCTAGTGGAGTGACCTGTTAAAACACCCATGCGGACGCTGATAGTTGAATCCAAGCAGACATTTTGTCCTTTTAATATTCAGTTTTGGCCCGAGCGCTATTAGATTCCGTGATTGCGCTCAAGTCAATAGCAGTGTAGAGGAATGCTTATGCCCTCTACCACTCGCCGAAGGTTAAGTTCAGAGCCTATCCTGGCACACCCATCCGTTTTTCATATCCCTTCACTTTAGAGTGGCCGGGAACCCAAAAGGTACAATACAGAAAAAAAAATTCCACAGATGATGAGTTTCTCAAGCAAAATGCTATACAACGCCATGAAATGCATCAGTGCAGACAATTAAGCAGCACAAAAACAAAGTTAAGAAAAGTAAGCGTTACTTTTGACGTTCTTTCGAGCGATAACGCTGGACATAAATGAGGAATATAGCCCGAATATATCAAGCAGATTTGCGCGAAGACACCTTCATGAAAATAAATTGTATGGGCGAGTTAGCAGAAAAAAACCGTTACTGTCGAAAAAAATATCAAGGCACGTTTGTCTTTCGTAAATGTTCACAGGCGCAAATGCAAATACGTTAATTTCTGGAAAAGAATAATTTTTTTGGACGATACAAAAATTAATATGGTTTGCGCTGATACGAAGACTTTTTTCATCGTGAAAAAACCAAGAGCTTACAAACCACAAAGCGCAACAAAGACCGTAAAATACGATGAGGGCAACTTGAAAGTTGGCCGATCATTTTTTGGAATGGATTTGGACCAATAGTGGGAATAAGTGGCCTTATGGATATGGGTTGCTTATTTTGATATTCTGTAAAATACGATGGAGCCACATTCCTTCGAGTCCAAGCCACTAAACTGGTTACTCATGCATCGCGCAAAGGTAGTCAAAAATTGACAATCCAAAGAAAAAAATTGCAGTTTTCGATTGGTCAGTACAGAGGCCCGATCTCAACCCAATTGGAAATCTGTGGAGCGATATTAAGCTTAGGATTGGAGGGAACAAATTTTTTCAATGCTAATGAACTATGGAAAGAGGTGCAGGAAGAGTGGATTTCTATCCATAAGGAGAAATACTAAGAGTTAATAGAAAGTTAACCTCGCAGCTGTGGAGCAGTTTTAAAAAAATAATGAATACTCAACAAAATATTAAGGGGGGAGGGGGTAGGGTTTAGCGCTAAAAAAAAACACTTTTTTTTTTGAATTTTTTACAGAAATATGGCTTAAGATACTTCAATAAAATCAGTTGCATGTTATTGTACATCTTTTCAATAAGTTTTAAAAAAATATTAATAATAAAATATTGACAAATAAGCCCATGACAGAGTTTTTTTGGAGATATGTTTTTCGAGAGGTGCTCTGCGGTGCCAATCGGCGTTCGTCGTAGAATCATCTGAAACTAAAAAAGTCGAATTTTTCAGTTAAAGTATGACGTAATGCTCCCCCTACATTAATAAAATTTTTTTTTCATTTTTGTTGTTTTGGTGGCAAAAAAACGTAAAACGAGCATTTTTGGCGAAAAGTTTCGCCATATTTGTAAGTGAAAAACAACCTTAAAAAAAAAAAATAAAAAAAAAACAGTGTAGGGGGGAGGTATTTTTGATTTAGAAAACGTGTGCCAAATTTGAAAAGAATCGGTTGAATAGTTTCGGAGTTGTGATTGGCACCGACTTTTAAGAAGTCGTTTCGGGAAAAACGCGTTTGAAAAAATGACTCTGAGAAATTATCGATGCTTCGCATTCGAGGTAGAGTGCCTACAAAGGCTATAACTTTGAGAGTTCTGCTCCGATCCACTTAAAATTTTGACACAACATTCTTGAAATGATTTACTATAAGCTGAGTGAAGAAAAAAAATTTCTTTTTTGTGACCCTACCCCCCCTTAATATGGTATGTTAGGTTTGGTTATAAAAAGCGACTGCCGTTGTGAGATGCCCAATTGGATAAATATTCAAAATTGGGTTCTCAAGGTAACCTCAATCCCCCCATTTTGTGATGAAAACGTCTTCAGGGTTCCCTGTCTAGCCAGCTCATCGGCCCAGCCTCTATGCCGCTGTGACCGGGCATCCAAATGAGTCTAATATTGAAGTATTTGGATGCAATCGGGAGAGAAGTCAAGCACTTCCGACTAACTTCGAACGCACAAACAATGAGCCGAAGGTTCTAGTTGCCGCTCGGCTGTCGCAGTAGATATTTACATCCTTTACAGTAACTACAGAAGTAAGCAACCAATCCATTGCTTCCTTAATTGCGGCTACTTCCACTTGGAAAACACTACAGTGGTCCGGAAGCCTGAATTTCAACTTGTTGGGGAGCTCCTCGCCACCAAATCTTTCGCGCAACTTCGAGCCATCTAGAAACACTCTTGCCATGTTCTAGTAATCAGGGTAATTAAGTGAGTAACTAATGAACAAATTTTACCAATTTGAAATAACTAATTACTGTTATTCTTGCAGATCAATACAAATGCGTTTTTCAGTGTTCAGTATAAAATTTTTTAAATTTCTATTTTTCGAGCTCCTTATAATTGTAGATATTGAGCTGTTATTTATTTTGCTTATTTTTTGATAATAAAAAAAGATTTGTGCAAAAATAACTGTTTTACTAGGGAAGCCAGTGAAAAAATCATAATTTTTTGTATTGTGGGGAATTGCGCTATTTCTATGTCCATTGCTGTATTAAAATTTAGCAGCACTGATTCCTTTTGTTTCGCAATTTTGTTAAAGAGAAAGTATAATTTTATTGGCCTAGGTCGGGTGGCCCAGTGCTTTCCACTTCTGTGCGAAATATCGATTTTCATAATCAACCACAAGCAATGGAAGGTGGGTGTATCTCGAAATCCGTGATTCGACATTTGCTCACTTAGCTACCTTAATAAATATACGTATGTATGTGTGTGTGTGTGTGTGTGTGAAAATATCGATTAGCTGCAATGTGCTGATAAAACAAGCCTTATACTGCACATGGCCGTGTATGCATATGTGTGTGTATGTATGTATATGTGCTATTAATAGGCAGATGATGAACGTGAGAGCTGAGAAATATTACAAGCACATCACGCGATTTTTTTTTATCTGCCCCTTGCAACCACTCAAACTAAACAAATATAACTTCAACGATGAACTTGTAAATACCGTTACTAAGTATACCTACGTACGCACATACAAATGTATATAAATTTATTTTTTCACTGACTTCACACATTTATTCACTTTGTAAATTCACAGTATCCCCTCATCACCCCTGCCGTCAACTCTGACCACTTAACTGTTTTAGGAACATACTTCACTTTATCTCTCAACTAAGTAAATACGTCACTGATTAACTGTTGTATTCTATATTTGTAAATGTCGCGATGCTTGACTGATTTAGCAGTCAGCCACTTGAGTTAATCACAGAAGCGAATGAAAAGCGGCGACTTACTTACTTTCTGGCTTGCCTGCTTGAAAATAAATAAAAAGTTATCATAAAGTAAGACAGAGAATGTATGTACTTGTATGTGTGTGTATGTGTATGTGCGCGCGTACATATGAATATAAATAGGGACGGCGACCAGTATTACTGCCCACGTACCGAACATAAAGCAATAAATAAGGCAATAAAATTCATGAAGGCGGCTTTGAAAGAAAAAAAGAAAAATAAAATCATAAAAAATACAAAAACTGAAAATGTAAGAAGCAAACAAACTTTATAAAATTAACAACAATTGACATAAAATGGTCAATGGACTCGTTAAGCTTTGCAGGCAGGCACAGGGATGCAAGCGACGACTGATATGTAAGTGGACACTAAAGATGCAAAAGTGAGCCACATAAATACGCTCAGTTGTCTAATGTTGCAGTAGAAATGTGGGTTGGTTCTTCAAGTAACTGGTTTAAGACTAGCTACAACGGTAGTATTTTAAAACTAGTGAGAAAGGAATTTTTTTTTTGGCTTTACTTAGAAGGTAGGTTCCTCCTTTGAGAAATTGCTCCCTAGGAAATTTGCCAAATATCTCACTGGAGGGACCAGTTATCTCTTCTTCTTCTTAATTGGCGCAATAATCGCTTACGCGATTTTGGCCGAGTTTATCAAAGCGCGCCAGTCGTTTCTTTCTCGTGCTAACCGGCGCCAATTGGACACACCAAGTGAAGCCAAGTCCTTCTCCACCTGATCTTTCCAACGCAGAGGAGACCTTCCTCTTACTCTGCTATCACCAGCTGGTACCGCATCGAATTCTTTCAAAGCCGGAGCGTTTGTATCCATTCGGACGACATGACCCAGCCAACGTAGCCGCTGGATCTTTATTCTTTGCGCTATGTCTGTGTCGTCGTAAAGCTCATATAGCTCATCGTTTCATCGTCTGCGATATTCGCCGTTGCCAACGTGCAAAGGTCCAAAAATCTTACGCAGAATCTGGGACCAGTTACCTACTTAAAAAGATTTAAGTGGCTTAAGCAACTTAGTTAGGGGATGGAAATCGGGATATCAGCGGAAGTATTCTGCGCGGAGTTCTCCATCAAGCTCAAATTGTGGACCACTATAGTGATTTTCAAGCATAGGTAGCTGCAATTAAGGAAGAATGGATTGGTTGCTTACTTCTGTAATTACTGTAAAGGAAGTAAATACATATCTACTGCGACAGCCAACCGGCAATTAGAGTCTTGGGCTCATTGTTTGTGCGTTCGAAATCAGTCGAATACTGAATACTTCGATATTAGGCTCATTTGGGTTCCCGGTTATAGGGGCACAGAGGGAAATTGCTGGGCTAATGAGCTGGTCGGACAGGTGACTCCGGAGACGGTTTCATAGCAAAACGAGAGGATTGGCGCCCCCTTCAGAAGCTGTAGTATACTGCTGGAAAGATTAGTTAGTGTGTAGACGTGCAATGACAATGTCCTCCTTTCCACGTGTAGATTGCAGGCGCTCGAGGGAACTTCTAAGGCTAACAAAGCCGCAGCTCTCGCATTTGGTAGCTATGCTTAGCGGACATTGCCCGATAAGTGTCCATAAGAGTAGACGTATTTCCAAGTCAAGCCTTTTCAGCAGAAACAGTCTGGAGGATTAGGTGGAATCATCTCAGTAATTTCTTCTTAGCCGCCCTGCTCCCGTTGGCTTAAATACCCCACACCTGGTGAATTTCATCAGTTGTTGTTGTTTTAACAGCATAGGTAGCCCTGTCTGTGTAGGCATATCATCG
Organism: Anastrepha fraterculus; assembly: GCA_037575425.1. Taxonomy (NCBI): domain Eukaryota; kingdom Metazoa; phylum Arthropoda; class Insecta; order Diptera; family Tephritidae; genus Anastrepha; species Anastrepha fraterculus. The sequence continues at coordinate 132,477 of JAYXIM010022809.1, forward strand.
GTCGTCTTCGTCTAGCTCATCTAGGGGTAGGCCCAGGAAGCATGCTGTTTCGACAGGTTAGGTCCAGAGGGAGAGGGGGGTTAGATGAGTCGGTTTGAGGGGGCATGTGAAGAGGTGGTTAGTGTCGTGCGGGGTTCCTTCACATGCCGGGCATGTGTTTGGTATGTCGGGGTCGATTCTGGATATGTAGGAGTTTAACCTGCTACAGTATCCAGAACGTAATTGTGCGAGTGTTACACGAGTCTCACGGGGAAGCTGGAGCTCTTCATCTGCAATAGGTGGTGGTTGGACTCCGATTACGGCATTCACAGGACGGGAGTTCATGAAGGTGGTAACGGTCTCCCGGTGGATGTCGTTTATTGACTGTCTAAATACTGTCCGGTCCAGTAGGTTGCGGTCAGTTTTGTCCTGAATTTCATCAGTAGCTTGATGTGGTTAGTGCAAATGTAATTAGCCACTGCTGGTTGTAATCCTCTAATTCAAAGCCCCTTATTCCAGTTGTTTGGTTCTTTCGTTGTACGGTATCATAACGGGCGAGTTTTGATTATTTGTCACCTTGATTATATGTAAGCACCTTGCATGGATAACCATTTATCTAATCCTCTTCTAGTAAAGATGCCATAGAGATTTTGCAGGCCAAAACAGGGTTGATGGTTGTTGGCTAAGACATGGCTGTTCTGAGGTGTTCTCCTCTCTCTTTATTAGCAAGAGAGGGTAGGTGTTTATTTAACTACCTGAGAACAAGTGGACCAGCTTAGCATGCGCTGCACGAGGACTTTCACTTGCAGAGCCCTTATGGCCACTACTGGGTTGTCGGTAGTTGAGGAACTTACAGAGTTCTCACCGGTACCATCGGAAATTTCGGAGGAGCTTTTGAAACTAAAAGCAGCACCGCACATTCGTGATGGAGGTCTGAGTCGGACTCTCTTTGTTGTGAATTCATGCGATGAGGTTCAGCATTACTTCGACTCTTTTCTGCAGAAGCTGAAAGAGAAGTAGATTACGCTCTAGGGAGTAGGCGACCATAAGTTCGGTGTTATGTGGTCATGGAAATATTCAGCCACGCAATCTTTGTGTGAAGGAGCAAAGTCTTGCTAAAAGATATATGGGCTGTCACTGCATACACTATCAATCTAGGGATTCGCTAGTGTGTCAAGATCATCGATATATGCCGTATAGTTCACTTGAAAAGAGTTCTTGAGTAAAGAAGTGCAGTGGCATGACATATCCTTTGTTGCTCACAACACCTAAAACCAATACAGTGTATGGAAACTTCGTTTACCAGACAACAGTAACCTCTGTTGGATTGGAACATAGTCATCTGGTTACAAATTGGTCTTGGTCACAATTTTATTCGTCAGAAAAAACCATAACATCTCAGACGCTGCAGAGTATTTTTTATTTTGCTTTGAAATAACAAAATGGAGTAGTACAAGGTGGCGCAAAATTAATCATCCAATTTTGTTTTTGAATAATTTTTTTACTATTGTAAATAGAAAAAATGAAAGAAATTTTTGAGTGAGAGAAATTTTTTTAGCTTTCCGCGCTCTAGTGCCCGCTTGGCTGTTTGACTGCAGCTGTCTAGATCACAAGTGACAAATCTTCCGATAGGGTGATTAATTTTGCGCCACCTTGTAAATATATATTTCGATAGATTGGATATGGTACCTTTTACTGCAGGGTAGGCCTATCCGGGCACTTCTACAAACATACCTCGAAACAAATGCACAGATGTAAGTGCTCCTAAGTTTGCGCGGCGGTGTGGCTGCGTTTATGGCAGATATGCCACTACCTCAACTCATAGAAAATATGCCGTATCCATTTAAAATATATCAACATAATAGTGTTGTAACACTGTTGCTGTGGTTATTATGTATTACAATGCACTTTTAATATTACCAGTGCGTGAATTTTACGATTATGCCACGGCTGACGACGGGTCAAGGTTTATTACTTTTGGAATGCAGTGTTGCGACGGCAAAACTGTAAAGCAGTATTGTAAAAGGAAATATTAATTTTTAATATTTTTTTAAAACATATATGAGCCTAACTTATTGAAAATGGTATTTAAAATAAATAAATATATTAAGAAAATATTTTTTTAATAATAGTTTTTTAATTTGTGTGCTTCTATTTTCAGATGCTCTCTACAAATATGAAGACTTCTATGATTGCGGTATTAAAAACAAAGAAATAGAGAAAAATGTGCTCCTGCTCTACTGGAAAACGCTACTCGGTACTACCATGTCATGCCAGGAGGTCGGAATTACCCTGCTTTTCGACTGGCAGTGAAAAACGAGCCGAGAATTGTATTCGCGAGTGTGACCTTCAAAATATTTTACACGAAGCGACTACAAAATATCTCAAAATATGCCACTTAATTGACTTATCACCTTTCTCAAATCCTACAGCGGCTTTAAAGTGGACCTAAAATTCTTATTGCAGAGTATGTAAGGCATAAGGCACCTAACCTCCTCGTTTCCGCGGCAGATGAGTTTACGTAAACCGAACAATCGGGATTCCATCTGGCCAAGGATTGTGGCGTTAGCAGTACACTTAAAAATAGTGTGGAAAGTTTGTAATGCTGTTACACCAAAAGCAACAAATATCTGACAGCTACCTTACGAAAATATTGCGAGGCAGATATTGGTTGACGGATGCCCAGTGGAGTTCGTTGAAAGCTTCTGCTGCCTCGGCTGCATCATCACGGCAGATGGTGGAGCAGATGAAGATGTCAACTGCAGGCTAAACAAAGCAAGGGGGCATTCGGGCGAATGTATACGGTATGGTGAAATTCGCAAGTCTCCAGGCGCACTAAACTACGAATATTAGGCTCATGTGTAAAGGCAGTATTGTTATACGGAAGCGAAACATGGCTGGTCTCTAACACCATCACAAGGGGCTAAAATCCTTCATCAATAAATGTCTCCGCATCATCTGTAGAATATTCTGGTCAAACACCATTAATAACGACGCACTGTGGAGATTAATGAACGAGGAACCCATTCTTAGGCAAATCAAATGCAAAAAGTGGCGGTGGATAGGTCACACACTGGGAAAATCCCCAGATAGCATCACGAGGATGGCACTTGACTAGAACCCGCAAGGGAGTAGAGTCGCGGTCGACCAAAAAACACTTGGAGAAGGTTGATGCTGCGCGAACTAGCAGATGCCGACATCTAATGGGACGGTGCAAAAACCACAGCACAGAATTGTGTAAGATAGAAGAGTCTTGTCGAGGCCCTATGCCCCTGAGAGGAGTGAACAAGGAAAAAAAAACCTTACGAAAACTGCGTTAAGCTACCCGTGTTAATATAATAGATCAGACTTTTCTGGATGTGGGGTATTACTTTCTCATTATCTGGCTGAATTTGCGATCTATCCTCCCTTCCAAAGTGATTGTGGTTCCACCTAGCACTTTCAGCTTGCCTTCAGGTTCACTAAAAGCTTTCCACTATTTTCTGAAAATTTAATATATATTCCGGAAAGTAATCCCTGAATTTTACCGACCAGAAATCATTTGCATACATTTTTCTGAGCTTTGAGGTCGGGTGATTGAGAAAGATCCTCCTAACGACCCTCCCCTTTGCTGAAAATAATTAAAGTGTCAAAGTAAGTAATACTTTGTTAAACTATTTAAAGTGGCAGAAAAGAAAGTGTTTGGCCCCTTCAAAACATTGAGTTAATCGCTCGGAACATCTATAGTTATTCGATTCGAAGAAGAAGTGCTTGCCTATGCCAAAACCAGCGGGCGTTTATCCTTATCTTACAGGACAGAGCAACACATCTGCTCCACCATCAAATCCTCTTGTAATCAATATTAATCCAGTAAAAGGTAGCTATGGGTTGTTGGATTACTCTGAAATATCGCAATATACATTTTTATAGTTCACAGCTGGCGAGTGCTCGTATATGGCCAATATGCACAGAAAGTTGATTTAGTTCATTGATATCAATGCAATTGAAATACTAATTTATATGCCAGCAGAAAGCTACACACATACATATGCATCAGATAAATTTGAACAACTCGAAGAAGAGCATTTTATCCAACGACAATTTCGCTCTGGGCCAAATGCATCTGGCGCTGCTTAGAAATGTGTACAAATAAGCTGCTGTGCACACATGGATGTGAGCGACTTAAATCAGAAAATCTGAATCGTTAAATTGCCTAATCAGCAAATCAAATTGCATATGCAACAAACCAAGCAAATAATAAACTGACAACAGAAAGCATACATTTGCCAGATGTGGCAAGTTGGTAAGTGGTCAGCTGGAAAGCGATTACGTGCGAAAAACGAAATTTTGTGCTGAGAAGTGATTGAGACATAATGTGAAGAAAAAAGAGGGAAGAGTAGTAAAGTTTTCGGTGGACATGTTTGCTGATGGTTTCGTTGAAGTTCACGATAGTGAGGTTTACATTTTTTAATTTTTGAAGTGAAACTTCCTAAGCGTCGATGGACGAGCGAGAATGGGGAGTAAAAATTCAAGGCCATGCAACGTTTTGGGCATTTTCGTTCCGCGAGAGAGAAAAAAGATATGACGTAGAGGAAAAGGACAGAGAGAGCTATACCTTATATACCTATATCTTAGATACACTTTAGGCTATTTTTCTTGAGTTTTTGCTTGTGGTTGCAAATTTCTAGTGAGAAATAACACTGCCTGCTTTTTGGCGCTTGTTTGTTGGTGCAAACTTGTATGAAATACATTTTTGGTGCCTACGTTTTGGCGTTATATTTCCTTGGTGACTACTGTTTGGGACGTGTTTTGGACTCACTTTTTTTGGCGTTGATTTTTTGGTACCTACTTTTTGGCGCTTATTTCCGTTTCCTGGCTAGTGCTTGTGCGTACTATAAAGTGATATCCTTTCCGGCGTCGGATTTATTGGTATTGCCTTGCGGTAATTTGTGCCGTTGCTGCGCTCCTGGAAGCGCTGCGTTTGTGCGGGTGATAAACGCTCGGAGTAGTGCGCGTTGTGGCCACGGTTTGTGTGCGGCGTTTACCTACACCAGTCGACCCTACTCCGTCTTTTGTAAATTTTGTCTATTTGTATTCTTTGCAAATGTTGTGAGTTTATTTAGATATATATTCTTTCTCTCTCTCTCTTTCTCTCTCTCTCTCTCATTCTCATTCTCTCTTTGTCTGCCTTGAAAGTTTCACTTCTGTTATGTGTACCACGCTACACGCACTTTTTGTTTTTGTTTAATATTTTTGGATAATCTGGTTCTTCGGCTCCGAAACGAGTTCATGTCCAGAAATCGGCCAAAAAGTTGTTAGCATCAGATTTTATGATGCGAATGAAATTTTTTTTGTGGATTACTTGAAAACTAGTAAAACCATAAATTCTGAATATTATTGTAACCTCTCAGACCAGCTGAGGGGAAAAATCGTGAAAAGACCCAGTTTGCAAAAGAAAAACATATTTTTGAACAGGCCAATGCACCGAGTCACAAGAGCATTTTGACAATGGCTAAAATACGTGAATTAAAGTTCGAATTGTTGAAGCATCCACTGTATTCACCAGGTTTGGCCCCTAGTTGCTTCCATCTGTTTCCAGACCTAAACAATTCATACGTGGAAAACGTTTTTTCGTCAAATAACAGCTGTCGGAGCGATTTTGCAGCTGCTCCAGATTCTCACTTCAGGGATGGAACTCATAAATTGGAATCTCGTGGGAACTAGTGTATTGATGTTCGGGGAGACTGTACTGAATTATAAAGTGTTTTTCAAGCGTTAAAATTGTGTTTTTCTTATCGAGCCGCTAAACTTATTGAATAACCTAGTATATATAATGAAATGTGCTAATTGTTGAAAATATTCTAGTTATTTTTTACCGTAAAATATATATACCAATGTTTACACCAGCGCCGTCGAAGACCCTTTGCAAACATGCCCATAAACGGTCTTGCATGGCCAAAAGGGGCGGAATATAGATTATTTGAGAGAGAAATTTTTATTTCTTAGATATTTTATTTAGTTTTTACTTGAAATTCTTTTTTCTACAACGTTTCACTTTCCTAAGGGGCGCATGGACTTGAGCACTTAAAACACACACACACACAGTTTACAACTATTGGCTACTGTGAAAAAAGATCAAGTGGCTGTTGGGCACTCAAACATCCAACTTAACAAACCTGTTTTTTTCTACTCCTCAGCGTATTGCATAAAAAATATTGCTGTTGCTTTTACCATTTCCTTTATTTATTCCATAACTTGGCATATTCCATCGCAGCGCACATCTGAAAACAGCTCGTCGGACTTATTTAGTACAACGTGCAACATTCTAGTATTTATCTATTATTCTATAGATTTTGTCAGGCTCCTAGAGCGAGTGGATTGTATCCTCACTTGAGTGGCAACTGCTTTGGCTGCCTTGCGGCATGTTTTATTACGTATTTCGTCTCGCTGCTTATTCACATTTCTACGTTCTTATTCATATTTGCAATACATTTTTATGCAGCACACAGACACACACAGGCGCACACTGTCGCAAATAAACAAGCACAGCTTTGAATGCATATGCCAGTGCCCATAAGGAGTTTCGCATAAGCAAACATACAGATAATTATGTAACTTTCTTTGCGCATACATTTACGAGTATTCTCGCGTGTGTGTGTGTGAGTATTTGCGCCTTTAAACCATGTAAAATTCATGAAGAGATGAAAATCATAACACAAAAATGTGGTGGCGTTGCACTAACTGTGCTTTAGTGTTGGCATCAAAATGAAGCGGTGGAGCGCGGCATGGCGGGGGGACGGCATGAATAGTTGCCGCGTCAGTGGAGCGTTCTGCGGCCAAGAAATCCAGCAATCCAGCAAAGAATTCATTTACATCTGCTTAGTGGGTGATTTGCGGCAAGATACCACAGAGACATCTACATACGGCCACGCATATGCACCAGTCTACGAGTATACGAGTATACGAGTATGTGATGTGTGCATGTGTATGTGTGTGCACTTGCGAGTGCCAAAGCACTCATACGCTCCGTTGTACATCCATATACCCGGCGAGTTGATGATGTTGAAAGCGTGAAACTATAAATTTTCGTTGGATCGCCGGATAAGCGGCAATAGCGGATGAGGCGAGTGCGATATGGGCAGGCATGAATGGATATGCGAATGCATGAACATCCACATACACCTTGGTGTGCATGTGTGTGTGTGAGTGTTCGGATGTATGTGGTTAAGACGATAGTGCTGCGCGATAGTGATGTTCACGCCCCACACACCACTGAGCTGGAGCTCCAACTGTGGTTGCCGAGGTTGTGTAAGTGTTTATGTTTTGTTTGCTTATGTGTTTGTGGCGCTCCCACTATGCGCTGCTTATGCGGCCCATGCCAGCTCACTGTTTGTTGCTGAATATGAAATTATGCCAAAAAATTTCGCTGATGCGGTTAAATTGCGGTGCTACCATGCAGCCAAGCGCTCAGTAGCGGCAATGTAGGAAATGAACAGTACTACCTGCCTCTCCTTTCCTCCTTACACCGCTCACAGAATCGTCTTTCCGCCTGCCAGCGCCAAAGCAACTTTCAATCCATGTTATTATGACCACGGCCGCTTGGCTTGGCTTGCCGCTGCTGCTGCTGCTTTCTGATGTTGCTGTTGTTTTTGTTTGCAGATGTCTTCACACGTTGGCAACGTTGCTTGTTTGCTGTTTCGCTTCTTGAATCTACAGCTCCATTGGGGATCTGCATATGTTAGCGATTGTTGTTAAAAAAATTTTCCGTTTACTTTGCGCTATCCCTGCGAGGGGTCTGCTGCTTGTTCTATTCAAACTACAAAACTACTTGGATGTTTGTGCACACACATGCACACTTGCATGAATCTTTCAGCTCATGCTGTTTGAAGTGGGTCGCTTGATTTTCTTGCCGTGTGTGGCATGTACACATCAAGTGATTCATTTTCCGTCATGCCCGAGCCCCAGTGCGCTGTTGTGCTGCCCATCTGCTTTGGCACTTTTGAAAGTTCAAACTGCATAAAAAATATTCTTTAAACAACACACAAATTCCAAGAACTTTTCGCATCACTTTATAGTACTTATTTGCGCATGGAAATGTTAGTCTATCTTTGGCTAAGCAACTTGGTAGCGCTGCTTGTTTGCTGGATGTTCGCCTGCGGTGTTCGTCCTCGCTGACTTAATGTTTCAGAAAAACACGTCTCTATAGGATGGGAGGGTGGGCTGAATATATGAATGGTTATACCAAATGATTGACTGCCTAAGGGTCAAATGAAGAAATAGGCCTAAAGTATCCATGCACTGAGAAAAAATGTGCCATTAAAGCCAATGAGAAATACAAAAAAAAAGAAGCTCTTTAGATAGTGGAAAGTGGGAGCCTAGTTTGGCTATATTTGTGACAATTCAGTGAGCGTTGAGGGTAGATTTTTTTAAATTTATTTGAGCTCGATGAAACGAGGAGCGCTTCAGCTACATAAGGGAGGTTAACCAATGCCGAAAGTATTGCCCAGAAACGCTAAATGCAATTTTCTCAAACCGATTTTTCGATAGGTGACGAAAAGAGCCTTTAAATAAGCCGCACTCAAATCTGTTGAAATAAAAATAATAATAATAATTGGCGCATACACTGCTGTTAGGTGTTTGGCCGAGCTCCTCCTCCTATTTGTGGCCCTACAGTTTCAAGCCAACTCAAAACGGCAGATGATTTTCATGAGGAGCTTTTTCGTGGCGGAAATACACTCAGAAGTTTGTCGAAGGGCGACCCCTATTTGAAAAAGTTTTCTATCATTTGGTGTTTCATGTATGGAGCTTCGAACTTACGTACTCCCAAGGGGTACCCAGGCGGGGTAGCCCATTCGTCTATGGTGGGCGCTTGTTTAATTTATCTCTTTAATTTATTTAGATACGACGAAAGATAAAGCCAAAACCCTTTCTTGAAATTTTTTTTATACCTTCGCAAAAAAAAAAACTCTATGCGACGGAAGCGAGCTTTTCACGTTCAATAGCTAACGGTAACTGGCGTGTGATAAATCCAAGCTACTTTTGCTCGCATCATTAGTTTTGGAAGGATGAATCCTCTAAATTCAGTAAATTCATTAAGTTTAGATAAAAAATTCGAGCCTTTCTGAATCTCCCTCCTCTTCTTTGTATCTCTATATGCAACACCGAGACCACAAAGAAAAATAACGACTAATATCGACTGTGGCGGACTCTGTCGATGTACTCGCAGTGCCGATATGGGCTGAGGCCAAACAAAGCCATAAGCCAGCTGGCGTCCAGACATTTAAGCTGTACCGCTTCTATGGAGTGCAAGGAGTGAAACCGAGGGTAGGAGAAAAAGCTAGAGAAAGTGGGATCGAGAAAGTGGGATCGATGGTAAAGAAGATGAAAAGAGTCAACCAAAATTCGGTGGACGTACAAACTTAAACCAAAATCTTGAAGAGTGAATGAATAGGAAGCATGGCGATGTCGACTGTTACCCAACTCAGATACTCACCGCACACGGCTTCTTCTTGGAATACCTACAGGGCTATCCGTCAGCCTTTTCGTCTCCTGGTTTTTTAATGCAAATGTTTTGGTAAAGTACAAGCGGTACTGGTGCAGGTATTTGAAAATCCGCCGTCTCACACAACATTTGTCTTTGATATGTCCCCATCCAACGCTAAATGGCACGCCGTAAAAACGTTCGCGACTACAGTCACGAGGAGACTTAATCACATTGACTGGGAAAGGAAAGCCCAGAAACGATAGCAGCAATAGAAGCAGCTTGCTAGTGGAGATGAACTGTTTTATATAGGCCGATGACAGATACAGACACTGGAGTCAATCACTCACTACAGTACCAAGTAGAAGGCAAGAAAATTGTTCTTAAGCATCGGCCCATTGTACATTTTCTAATGTTTCAAAGTGCCGCAACGTCTCCGCCCACAGGAAGGGAAACTGGATGTAGCAACCTGTTGTGCCAATAGACATAAATGCGGCTCAGGCTTGAAAAAAATGCTAACGCGGTTTCAGCGTGGGGATCAACCGACGAAGCAGAACGTGAGATCATGTCCCACTTGCAAGCTCTGCTGATGTTTCTGAATTTCTGATTTCAATCTCCTTACCAAAAAATAAAAAAAAAAAGATATTGAACAGCCTATGAAAATAATAATATTTTTGTAGGATATGCAACAGTCCACATCGTGCTCCAGCTTCGCAATACCGTTAGACCTTTGTTCTGGGAAGTCATCATCACGCACTCTTACTTCAGCAACAACAAAAGACAAGCTACAAAAAGCATAGGTCCTATTTAATTTTCAGTAAAATTACGGGAATATAGGCGCGGCCGCCATAGCCGAATGGGCTGGTGCGTGACTACCATTCGGAATTCACAGAGAGAACGTAGGTTCGAATCTCCGTGAAACACCAAAATGATAGAAAAAGTTTAGTCCAATAGCGATCGCCCCTGGGAAGGCAATGGCAAACCTCCGAGTGTATTTCTGCTACGAAAAAGCTCCTTATAGAACACCATTTGCCGTTCGAAGGCGGCTTAAAACTGTAGGTCCCTCCATTTGTGGAACAACATCAAGGCACATGCCACATATAGAAGGGGGAGCTCGACCAAATACCTAACAGAAGTGCACGCGCCAATTATTTAGTTTTTTTCATTGTGATTACCTCAACCAACTACAAACGCACAATTCTTTGAAAGTTTCCTCTAAGTTTTCGTTTCTTTGGAATCCTATATCTCTATTTTTTATTCATAGTTAGGCCTTTTGAGGCATGAAACTACTTCCGTGCAAAAACGCTCCGTGTATCTGCGCAACCTCTCTCGAGATTCCGCTATGGTTAGTGGGTCCACTTTTTATATTTATGTTTGCGTTTGTGATTTATCATTTTTTATTTCTTTCATTTTTAGTTGCTTTTACACATTTTTATGAATTTTTCTCTACTTCACGTTGATGGCTTTGTTGGTTTTCTACTTCACGTGACAACAATTTTTTACTTCACAATTCATCTTAATTCAAAATGCCCATCATTTGCACTGCCGCCATGTCCTACCGCCAAAGCTGGAATACGGCTCATACTTCCTCGCCAGCCTGTAGAGTGTGCGTTTCTTTTATCTCAACAGCAGTTTGTTGCCCCATCTACCCGAACTCACTTCCTTATTCTGTTCTTTGTTTGTTTTTTTGGATAAAGTGACGCATTGCCACTATCGCTGGCCGCCTTTGCGGATTTAAGCTTTTGCAGTGGGATGTGGATGTGTGGGGGTGGTCATTTAACCTCGTGCGTTACGTTGCGCCCGATTTTACGCTCATTTCAGCAGAAAAATGCCAAGCAGCCTATATTCTCCAGGGATCGTGCCATTCGACGTGGCTAAGTGCGCTTAGTTTGGCTTGCAGTCGCTGCTCGTCCACTTTCCGTTTTTTCGCTCGTTCGCTCTCGCACCAAAGGAGTTCTACAACATGACGTAGCATGTCAAGCCGGATTTCCCAATATACATGTCCTTTCGCGCACTTTCATGTGATTGCTATTTACAACTGCAAGGGAGTTTGGAGGGGTAAAAAAGTCGGTAGTGGCGCATTGTAGGCATGAAATGCGGCCGTACTACGCCTGGCCGGATTTACACAGGCCATACCGATGTTGTTTGTTGGCGCTGTGTTGCTCGCCTCGGACATTGTTTACAAAGCGATTCTTGTACTGAATATTGTGCTTGTAGTCCTCATGTTTTTAGCCCGTCACATGGAGTCTTTTTCGTGGCCCGCGCGCTTTTTTCTTTCCGTTTCGGCACTAAAAAAGTTTTCATTTAACAATGTTACAATATTTATTTCGCAATTTTTGTTGTTTCTCTCTAATAATTGCTGTGTGGCTGTTTTAATGTTTCGCTAAAGTCGTTGTTGTGCACAAATGCCTGTTGTTTTGTTTGTTCCAGCTGTGCGCACCATGACATGGTCAGAAAAGTGACGCCACTTATACGATTGCGCCTGTGGTGTGGGAAGACTCTTGTCTATTAGGCACGAAAAAGATTCTATTTATTTTATGTGTGGCATAACGAAACTAATGTGTGTTTGTGCAGATTTTCGGAAAGATGGGCATGAATGTAGTCGGAAAGCCTGAGGGCACGTTAGTTACGACCGAGTTGGCAAAAATGCGTGAAGTGATTTCAGGGGAGGATACCTTAACACGCATCAGTCGCTGGCAAAAATGTCAATTCGACTCAACATCAAAAAATCAAAATTTAAGCAGTAAAAAATGATGAAGTAGAAGTTTTTATATTTAAAGAAAATACATCAGAATGCAAGGAAAATGAAACAGAAAATAAAGAAATATTTATTGTACCTCACATTTTTCAGACAAAATGGACAGATGTTGCGATCAAATTGACATAAATGACTGATGCGTGTTAAAGAACTTCATACTTTTATGCCGCCATAAGTTTTTTACGAAACGAAACGCGCTGAAATAATGGCACGCGTTTTATAGAGTACCGCAATCATGAAAAGAAACTAGCGAGGCAAAGTCAAAAATTTGATTTCGGATCAGAATATGTTCTCGGTGTAATGTTTCATTACAACTTTTATTTGCTAGTGGAAGTGCTGGTGCCGGTTAGCACGAGAAACTTGGCCAAAAACGCGTAAGCGGTCATCGTGTCAATCAAGATGGAGTTGAAGCACTTGGCTCTGGCGGTGCACGAGGGCCAAACCAAGCGTATGCTGGCGTTCTGCAGGGAGTCGCGGCATCTTGAACCACAGATCGCAGTTAATAACTGTAAATTCGATGTGGTCAAGGACCTCATATATCTTAGTTTCACGACTCCTAGCAGCAACGATGTCAGCCTTGAAATCAAGCGAAGGAACTCTTGCCGCCAGGTGCTACTTTAGGCTAAGTGCGCAATTGAGCAGTAAATCCGTCTCTCGGTGAACGAAAAAAACACTCTACAAAACGCTCATCACCCCGATGTTTCTTCGTGGTGCTGAAGCCTGGTCAGTCAAACAATCAGATGCAGCCGCTCTTGAAGTTTTCAAGAGGAAAGTACTTCGAACGATTTTAGGCCTTGCTCGCGTAGATGACGGTTACCGCATTCGAAGGAGCCACGAGCTGTATGAGCTTTATGGAGACATTGATATAGTCAAACAAGCAAGGACTAAGGTGGCTGGGTCATGTCGTCCGCATGGACAGAACTGCTCCGGCAAAGAAGGTGCTTAAGACGGTAATTCGCAGTCGTCAGCGAAGTGGATGTCTTCGTGGACCAAATTGAAGATGACCTGGCTTCTCTTGGCTTAACGAATTGGAAAAGATGTGCGGAAAACAGAGACACCTGGCGAGACATTATTCGGCAGGTTGTAACTCGGTAAAGGGTTGTTACGGCCAATAGAAGCTGGTGCCTCTGCCTTCACTGACGGCTCCAAGATGGAATCGGGAGTCAGAGCAGAAGTTTTCTCTTAATCAGCCAATTTATCTATTTCCTTAAAACTGACGAAGGCTGCTAGTGTTTTTCAGGCAGAAGTCTTTGTGATCCTGTTGGCAGGCGAGTAAGGTAAAAAGTTTGTATCTTTTGGCGAATCTAATCATACGGCAAAACTATGCTCATAGTTCTTCGCTTGTTGTGTCCGGGCTGGACGTATTTAGATTAGCTCATCTACTATAAGTACCTGGTATAGTTTTCCTCAACTGCTGAAAATATGAAGGGTAAAGCAGTCTGCGGTTGCCCTCCAATAGCAGTCGCCATTCGGCAGGCAATGGCAAACTTCCGAGGGTATTTCTGCCATGAAAAAAGCTCTTCATGAAAAACTATTTGCCTTTCGGAGTCGGTTTAAAACAGTAGATCACTCCATTTGTGGAACAACATCAAGACGCGCACCACAAATAGGAGGAAAATCTCGGCCAAGGCCTTAACAGAAGTGTAAGCGCCAATTATTTATTTTTTTATTAATGGAATCTGCACGTTTCGACTAAATTTTTTCAGTTCTTCCTCCAACCTTTCCCTCCCCTTTCGTTTGCTTTCTTATTTACCGGAACACTCTTAAGACCTGGGATATGCTGTGCTAACGAAGAGATGGTGGATATATTGAATATTCTAATATCCATTTTGAGTCGGTCTTTACCGACCCAAGTGCCTTAACCACGCCTCATGCCTTAATAGCTTTAAGAAGGCTGCGTTAATGTGAGGAAGAATACCAAATCCTGTTTCGTTGTCCATTTTTTGAAAGATTGAATCTCGTCATTGCTTAAAAATGGTTGTCTAGTAAATTGTCAGCTTCTCTCAAAGAGAGTTGCTAGGACCCTGTGCAATTTTTGAATCGTACATGATGATTTGGTGTAGAGTTAACTATCAGTCTACTAATCACTTCTTTATAATTATAGTTGAAGTTCTGGCAGTGGTCGATCTCCGTGATTTAATTTTCAAAGTATCTATGCTCGATCTACTTCAGAGCGTGGGTGAGAGAATGCAAAATTCATGTAAAGTTTAGTTTTACCGCATTGAGTTTTTCTTACTCCTTTTCGACAGATAACACAAATGGCAAATATTCGCTTTGGATTTTCACCAAAAACATTAATTCTAACTAAGCTGTAAACACATACATACAAACACGGCCATATACCTTCACAAGTACATGCATACAGCCATACTTATATGTATGTGTTTGTTTGGTATATTTGCTGAAAGTACCGCAGGGGTGGCAAAATTGCGGGGTAATGCACATTCATACGGAAAGAGAAATTATAAGTGTTGCCTCATGTCACTTACATCCAACGCCAACAAATCGAACATCATTACCAACACTACGTATAACCGTTAGAACTACTCACACATCTACGCCCCATACATACAAACAGACGAAATAGATTGTGACTTCTATCAATACAAACCGAGAGGAGTGTGGGCTCTGTGCGCTATACTATATACATCACGGCACTGGCGCTTTGAGACCGAGAGGGTATTACACGTGCACATCAATCACTCTCATCAGTGACACATGTAATCTTAAATAAATAAAACATGCTTTGCACCATTTTGGCAATAACTAATGAAAATAAAATGCTTCGAAAAATTCTAAACTGGAATGTACTCGTACTGGGAAAATAGCAAACAGCAAACGGCAAACAGCAAAAGGAAATAAGAAAACTCGTACAAATCAACTAAAATCTGTAGCATATTTTCGGAGAAACAAAAATCCAATTTCGTGCTTCGCATAGTGATACCTTGAACCTACTCGATTGGCTGGCATTCTTGCGTTTTCCACGAATTTTTTGTCATGGCTTTTCTTGGTTGCCGGGTCAGAGGATGGCCTGGGTAAATAATAAATAAGAGTCGTTTTCATACACTTTACCCTTAGACTTTGGCAGAAGCACATAAGTAAGTATAAATGACTGTAATTACTAGTAAGAGTGCTGGTGTCACGAGTAAGTGGTCATCCAGGTATTTATAGGTTCACCACCACAACGCAGGTACAAAGGGCAGAAGACTGCTTCATGTGCAAGGTGCTCAGGTTGTTAGTTTATTATGGGTATGGGGTATGAGGGAAAATAAATGCGCACAGAGATGGGAGGATGGAATTGAAATTTACTTAATGATCTGTGTTTGCTGCGCCATTCGATGTTCTGTATGTCCGCTTGACACAACAGAGTTAAATTCACGCACACACACACACTAAATGAAACTGAGTTCTCCTCCTTTCTCTATCATTCTTCCGACTTGACGCTACCAGTCGCATATATTCAGCACTGAAGCTGTTGCATCCTTCCGTTTAGTAAGAAACTCGTCGGCTGAGCTTTGCTGGTACCAGCTGCTATCCGCTTAATACACTGAACCAAAGGGTTTTCCAATATGGGCGGAATAAAATAAAACAAGCTTTGTGTGAGGTATTACCGAAATTCTGTTTTCATTTGAAAAACTTTCTGGCTCTTGAGATCGCTCAATTATCAGTTGCGGCTTTGCATGGGGACATGTGACCCCCAGGGGGAAATTTTCAATGACTACGCTGTATAATCCGGCTGAGTTTGAGCCAGCGCCGGACCTGTCTAATGACTCTAAGTTCATCGGTTGAGTAGCTTCAGACACGCTGTAATACGTCAATCACCATTTGATCGATTAAGTTTCCTCTACAAACGTGGAACCTGGCTATAAATATTTTCTTATTCCCGACTCTGCGAAGCCCTTAGCCTCAGTCTGTTAGCGAAGGGTTCATATAGGAGGCTGAGCTTTGCGACTGTTGAACATAAAGCATCGTGCACTTGAATGCTCAGGATTAATTCATTTTTTATAAACAGCAATATCGATCTATCGCATTCACTGCTTTATCACGCTGAAGCTCGGCCTGATATATTTGGGCGAGTTCCTTTTCCATTTTATGTAGTGCAAAATGAAGTTTCATGCCAGCTGGTTTTATTAAGAAACTTTTCCGTGGCGGAGAAGCACTTGTAGGTGTAATTCATTATTCCTTGCTTCCCTTAGAAACACCTTTGTTTATAATATTATGCTTCATAGCTACACTAGGTCTCGAATCCGGATTGTCCGCATGATAGCCACTCACAAATCTAAATCAAGAATCACAGTCCTTTACCGGATTAAGGCCGACTTCGACAAGTCTCGCCAGGTGTCTCTGCTTTGCGCGTACCTTTTCCAATTTGTTACACCAAATGGTGATAAAGTTCCCTCGACTTGGCCCTTGCTCGACTTGGAGGCTGTCTTCCTTGGGTCTTCCCTACGTTGTTGTCCTCTAACTTACCATCTGAACACCTTCTTTGCTGGAACTTCTGCATCCATACGCGCTTAACTATGCCCAGCTCGAAGTTGATTCGGCGGTAGTAGCTATCGCCAACACGAAGAGGACCGTGGACTTTCTCGTATATGTACGTATGTAAAATACACAAAAACCACAAAATTTAATTACTTTTCAGAAATTTCTCTTATTAACTCGGAAATATTCCTTTGAGTAATATTTGAAATCATATTGAAGTGAAACCTCCTCGTAGCTAAACATACCTACACATTTATGTAGGTGCTGCATTTTCCATTTCTTTCGTATATTTGTTATTATTTTGATGGCCTAAACTGTTACTATTCTGAGTCCTTGGTTTTTTTTCTCTGCTATTTTTAAACACTCTTTCTTGGCGTTATCTTGCCACTTCCGCCTTCTGATATGCATACCTACATGGACAATGTGTATTAAAATAGCCCAACACACATACATATGTATGTATGTATGTACATACACACCACTCCATAATTTATTATTAATAAATATCCCAGGAAATAATATAGTGCTAGTAGAGGTTCATTTTCTACCATCACTACGTGTCCAGCTGCTTGCAAAGTTTTTTGCACATTTGCTTTGGTGTTTTTGAATTGTTTTTATATTCCATTCAAATACGTCGCACGTACAGCTAAAAAAGCAAAGAAGCAATAGATGCGAGTATTGGTAGTGGTGAGGGTTGTTTGAAAAAGGAAATATAAAATAAGTGCGCTGGGTTGCAGGGACCAAACTTGGACTCTAATACCAAACTTGCCCATTCCTGGAGCGAGGCTGTATTCACATTCATTTTGTTAGCATAAGAATTAGTGTCACAATCTTCCAATACAAAAACAAAAATAATATCAATAAAAAACAACGAGTACAATAATAAACAGGACAATCGAAAAAGATAAGCGACGTAGAGGAAAAATTAATGAAAAAAAAAAGATACCAAAAGTAGAAGAACCGGCAGTAACCAAAGGCATGACCTTTCTGCGCTCTGGCTTTTGGCGCAGATAAAGATCTCTTGAGATATATCGTTGCGTGTTCGCTTGTCTAATATTTAATTTTTGTTTATTTAAGAATATTAAATTCATACACAAGCGTATGCTTTATATGGGTAGGTGCTGGGCGGCCGAGGCAGCATACTCGGCGTGTAGAATTGCGTGGGCGGCATAGCATTGAACAGTAAAGGTCAGAGGGTAGAAATTGGGTGAAAAATGCGACATTTCGCGGGCACAATTTTCAATTTTTTTCAATTTTTTCCATTTTAACATTTTATTATTTTCTTACAAGCTTTTGTTGTTGTTGTTTTTTTCTTTTGTGTTTAAGAACTTTATATTTACTTGGGCTCTTGTTTATAAGCGTATAAATTCAGAGTCTGGCAAGTAGCGCACCAGAAACGAGCAAACTGATATCAACAGCAAATAATGAAAATATTAAAAATAAAATCGGAGTGCTCTGGGCATCTTAAGGCAGCAAACGGAATATGAGTAACGCATAAAATGCTTATAAATATATGACTAGGAACTTGTTTATTAGAAAATAAGGAATAGAATGCGATAAGAGAAAAACGGTGGCATGGCTAGAAAGTAAGTGTTTTTAGGTTGTTTTCTGTTGTTTTTTGTTTTTTTTTTTTGATGAATTAGGGTAGCAGAAGGGAAAAAAAGTTTTGCAAGCAGCTGCGGTATGGGCGAAAGAGCCTCGCATAATTTTATTTTCCCTTTTCTTTGCGAATTCGTCATGGTATGGGGTTTTGATTATGAGTATTTGACTCGAAAATATGCTAAAAGTTTAGCGAGATGTCAGCCGCAAATATGTTAGGGTATTTAGTGGATGAGTTATTTTTAAAGCGAGTGGGAGTTTCCAGAAACCTTTTTTTCGGGCTTGGGTGCTATTTGAGACAAATTTACTTTATTAGTTCATAAATTTGTAATTTGAATTGGAATTTGTGGCGTTTACGGAAAAAGCGTAAATATTAAGCCATATTTAAAATGCGTATTTTATGCACAGCATTCACGAGCGAAAAGGGTAAATTGCGTGAAGATAATTATGATTGTTCAAAAGCGAAACCACTAAACGGAGTTTTTGGCTGCAGCTGTGGTTGTGGTAGCGAGTTTAAATTCTTTTAGTCAACCTTGTAAATTTTGTTAGGAAATAAACGCAAATGAATGAAGTAAATAATCACTGTTTTAGGCTGAGTACAGCTTTTTTGATGACGGTTGCAAGTGTAGAAGTCCACGTAAGTGGCGAAAGTCCCTCTTTTCCATTCACTTGCGAGTGCTCCAAGCAGATCACAACTTCCGGGGCTCGCCCAAGTATCCAATTAGATAGCTTCCGAACATTCGTTTGAGAGCGGGTAATGTAAGAAGGCGAAACAACGCAGGATATTTGGTTGCGCGCTGGATTTGATATCCGCCACGTAAAAATCTTCCCGCAATGAAAAACTAAGCAAAACCTTGTACTCGGCCAAAATCGCGCCAACTAAGAAGAAGGACACGAAGACGGCTGTTTTTGTAGGTGGCAACCATAGCTGAGTGAGTTTGCTAGTGATACAAAGTTTGAAAGTTATTGAAATAATTACATGTCAAATTAAATAAAAAGTTGTTTCTAATGACGATCACTTCAAGGCAAGCAATGGCAAACTGACGAGCATATTTCTGTTATGAAAAGGATTCTCAAAAAACTCCCCGCCACTCGGACTCAGCTTAAAACAGTTTGTAAATCTTTTCATTTGCCCTACAACATTGAGATGGACATCATAAAATTCTAGAAGAAATTCAACTAAACGCTTCGCGAAGGATGCACACTCTGCTTATATGCCACCTTGATAAAAAAAAATGCACGGAAAATATTCAGAAAATTCAAAATTTAGGTTTATTCCTTAGTAGTCATATTATCGCCTCCCTATAGAAGCGAAGTAAATGAAGAGACAACCCAGGACCGAGTAATCTGGAGATTGCGTACGAGGAGCGCCGACCCCAATTAAGGGACTATGGCGAGGATGCAGAAGAAGAAATTTCTTCCCATCAACTGCAGCATTTGATCCAGTTCTCGAAATCTTTTTGGCACTCTAGCTTCGGTATAGCCTACAGAGCCGTCTGTGATTTTTCCAGTACTTCTTTTTGGTTGTTAAAACGCGTCCACGCAGTGTTTTTTTGACTCGATCATAAAGAGTCAGGGACGCAAATGAGGTGAATTCGATGTCAGTCGAATGGTATTCGTTTTGTTCTTGGTAAAAAATTCACGGCTATTGATGACGCCGTGGTACGGTGCATTATCATGGTGCAAAGTCCACGAGTTTTTCCACTATCCTTTTTTTTTGGCGAATTGCTTCACGTAAACGTCTCATAACACACAAATAGCAGTCCATACTAACTGTCTGAACTTCCGGTCAAAGTTTGTGGTGTACAATACCGTTGTAATCCACATTCGCTTTATTTTTTGACTGAAAACGACGTAGCTTTTATGATTTTGGTTCATTTGGAGCTCTTCATCCACTCGCTTGATGTCTGGACTGCGTGTCGTACTCATAAACCCATGTTTCGTCTCCACTTAGGATGCGTTCGAAGAATGTTGGGTCGGACTCAGCCTTGAAAATCATGTATTTGGCGATATCAAAGCGGTCCCTTTTTTGCATGAAATTCACATGTTTTGGAATCAACTTTGCAGCAACATTCTGAATGGATCCATAAGCAATGTTCAAGTCCTCTGCCAGCTTTCATCAGTTTTCGAGGTCGACGGCCTGCCACTATGTTCGTCATCCGAACGATCGAAGCTTACAAAAAAAAGGACTCAAATCAGTTGATTAAAAGCGTCACCTGGAGGTTGTAACGGGAACTTTTTGATAAGGTGGTACTATATTTGTATACAATATGTATGTATGCGTAATATAAAATATATATAATTCACACTTACGCTTTGTTTTGGGTGTTTGGTGGAGCTGTTCCTCTTATTTCGGTTTTATGCCGAAACCCGTATAGGTTAGGCCAAATCTAAAAAAAATCCCATTGCGATTGTTGAGCCGCAAACGGCGAATTCAGTTTGGTTGAATTGTGCGCGGCACTGTTTGTGAAAGTCCAGCACTGTTCCTCTCTTCATCCTCCATTCTCGTACACAGCTGTCAATTAACTGACGCTCGCAATGAACTTTTTCTTTTTCTGTTGGATCAACGGCGCAAGCAGACGTAACTTTCAACGGCAACGGGCCTTTATGCTATCAGACACAAGTATTTTAGCAGAAAATAACAGTTCGCTGTCCGATCTCAAGTATTAAAATATTACTTTTTGAAATAAATACGAACCAAGAATGGCTGAAAATATCGTTACGCTGCCCGCCGTCACAGTAATAATACATTTTAATTTCTTAGTGCGCCTTACTGAACAATCGGGTTCCCCAGATGAATTTCCTCAAACGCCTTTCTAGTTCATTGATGCATTAAGGTGCTTGAAAAGGATATTCCATTATGCCCATGGCTGATTTTACACAGAGAGTGGTTGAGTAATATAATATTTTTGTATTCCTCATGTTTCTTGCTGCTTCTTCAGCTTCTTTTAAAAGTCGCACTTATCCATTTATTATTTTTTCTTAGCAAGAATTTCGCTATAAGAACTCTGAAACAGTGGGGCTATGCTCGCTTTTCAGGAAGAATACTTACCTCGCTTCTTTCCGCTCCCATTTCGGTCACGTTTGCATAGTACTCCTATAAGCTGCGTTCTTCCCTTTCACTATTTTTCACTAGTCTGGCTAAAGGTAAATTCTCTAAGTGGGAGATTGCAAATCGCTTACGGCATGTCAATGGTTTCTTAATCAGAAAGAACCTGATTGGTCGTTTTCTGCTATGACAATTCAATCGTAATGCAATTCGCCTCTACTCCATAAATTTAATTAATTTAGTGGAGTCTTCAAAGATTACGATTTCTAAATCAAAAATTTTGTAATAACTTCTGCTTTTTAGCAATAAAATTTCTTTCTAAAATTCATTCATCAATCGACTGGTATAATTTGAGACTTTTTGTGACAACTTTGGCCATTACTTAATTTGTGCCCTACTTCAGTTTCTAGGAATGCTTGTATGTATCGTAGTCATAAAGCCCAAGGTCAGCCATTAACCAAATTACATTGCAAAAATCCAACCGATAAACATAAAACAGACAATTTACACAGTTCATATCAACTGATTCATTGTTTATTCTCGCCCTTTATTTTCAACTTTATCGTCCTTCATCGACTCTTGTACATTTGTGCGTATGTGGCGGTGTGCGTGCAACCAACAACTATCCATGCTACATTTGGGTCTTTTGCCATAAATTCGCAAAAAAAAAAAAGGAAAAAAAGATGTATGCACATACATATTTCACTTTTGAACAGCTCAATATATCATTTTATAGCTGCCATTACGCTGACGAATCCTGGGAATGGCCAAAAAATACTGAAGCGGAATAAAAACTTATAAACTAAAACTTCAATCAAAAGCATTTTCGATAAATCAGCAAAAGTAAAAATAATAACGAAATTATTTTGTATTGCTAACAAGGCATTAAAAAGTAGAGGATATTCTATTAAGTGCAACAACACCGACAACAACAAAAAGTAGCCAAACAACAATGGCAATAGCAATCGCATGACGGACTGCTCCATTGCAATGTGGTGGCACTATGTATTTCCAATTACTCACATTCCTACACACGGTCTTAAATTTTTTCCTTGTAATGCTCGATGGAGAGGAGTAAGAACTCCGTATGCTGCTCTTTTTTTGTCGTTTTGTTGTAATCACAGTACAATGGAGCAGTGTATTGATTCTCTTTGCCTGCCTGCCTTCAATTCCCTCTGTTAAGTAATTACGCAAGTTTGTATTAGTATACCCGATGTCCGTCGAGCACTTAAGTTTCTGTATATAAATGTGTGTCTGTATGTAGTTGTATGTATATTTTTATGAAATGTGAATTAATAGAGTTGAAAGCTATTACTTTTTATGCCTTTGTGGAAATGCGAAAATATTGGAACTTTTATTCTCAAATTAATATAAATAAATTGAACATTAAAATTAAATGCACTCCGCATGCAGTAAGTTCGGATATAAGCACCTTCGCTGGCGATTCAAAATATATGTACTTACTTATATCTACAGAGCTTTTCATAACTAAAGAACAAACACTCATTAACAAGTTTTGACAATTTATTTATTTCCTATTTAATTTTAATATTTTTATATGAAAATATAGTTCACCGTCTACAGGTAAATCCAAGCTTCAAACTTTATTACAAGAAAAAATAATTAATTTTCAAATTTTTGAATCAGAATTTTCACAAAATATATATGGATGAATATTAAAATTTGTGGGCCTGTACATTATGTTCCGTGCAGAGGAATTGTTATCAAATGAATTTCTTTCATTGAAAACGCTAAGCAAACACGTAAAATAGAACGGCGTGATTAACAACACTATTATTAAATGAGATTGTCGATGTTTACACATATAAAAATATGTATAAAAATGCGTGTATATGTATTCATAAGACACGCTAGTAAAATGCTGACAGTAATAGCGAGGCATTGTTCTTGGTTTGCTCGTTCTCTACAATTAACAGTAACACTGCACTATGACCAGTTCTCAAACGCTGATGCTGACGTCAGCAGCGAAGCCTAGTTTTTGCTATGCTCGTTGTCTGCATTTAACATTGCACTATACAATTTTTTACGCCGAAAGTTCGGTTTACAGGTTTATGTAGATCGTCCAGTCTTATGTTATCCCGCAAACAAAATAAGGGACTTATATATTAATATAATATTATTCAAAGCAAATTCTAGCATTAAGATCAAACTAAGTATGTATACTAATATTATATTTGACTGTATAGCATAATGTAATGGAGGATGGTTCCATGTGTAGAAGTCCATGCAAGTGGGGAAAGTTACTGATCGCCATTCACTTGGGAGTGGCCAGGACGATTCCTCTACATATGGTTCAAGCAGCTCACAACGTCCGGGATTAGCCTACGTATCCTCTGGGTAGCTTCCGAACACCCGTTCGGGAGTGAGCTAACGTGAGAAGGCGAAGCATTCCAGGATAGCTGGTTGTGCGCTGGGTTTGGGACCCGCCACTTACTGTCGCCAAGTACTGTCGTTCACTCCGGTGGACGAGCGTCTCGCAATAATCCGCATCAAAGCGCGATTTTTTTACATCTCGCTAATTTGCGTCCACGCCCCGATGGAAGAGAAGGACGATGCGACCAAAGATTCCTTCTATGAGCGCTTGGAACGTTCCTATGAGCGCTGCCCCCGCCACGACATAAAAATCGTGTTTGGCGACTTCAACGCCAGGGTGGGCAAGGCGGAAATTTTTGGTCCCACAGTCGGAAAATTCAGCCTGCACAACGAAACATCCGGTAACGGACAGAGGCTGATCGACTTCGCCGGGGCCCGAAACATGGTAGTCTGCAGCACCAGATTCCAGCATAAAAAGATACACCAAGCTACCTGGCTGTCTCCTGATCGAAAAACGCGAAACCAGATCGATCATGTTGTGATAGATGGAAGACACGCTTCTAGTGTATTAGATGTACGTACGATCCGAGGACCCAACATCGACTCGGATCATTACCTTGTTGCAGCCAAGCTACGCACCCGCCTCTGTGCAGCAAAAAACGTACATCTACCTACGCAAAGAATGTTCGACATCGAAAAGCTGCAATCACAACAGACAGCCAGAAGATTCGCCACTCGACTCTCACTCCTGCTCTCAGAGAGCACTGCCCAACAAACCGGCATGTGCGACCAATGGAGCAACATTTCTCGTTCCCTAAGTACCGCCGCCGAAGAAGAAATCGGATTCCGGCGAGCCCGAAAAAACAATTAGTACGACGAGGAATGTCATGCTGCCGCAGAAAGAAAGGATGCCGCCTATAGAGCCACGCTGCGATCGGCCGCAACGCGAGCCATGTGGGATCGCTACAGAGAGCTGAAAAAGGAAGAGAGACGAATTATCCGACAGAAGAAACGAGAGGCCGAAATACGTGAGTGCGAGGAGCTTGAGATGCTGGCCAATAGGAACAACGCCCAAAAATTCTACCAGAAAGTTCTTAAATTATGGAGGGAACACTTCTCGAACCTGTTAAACAGTGACAGCTGCGCATGTCATAGAGAATGTGAAGATCCCGATACCCCAATCGTTGACGACGGAATTGTCGTTCCGTTACCCGACCATGACGAGGTGAGAATAGCAATATCACGGTTAAAGAACAACAAAGCCGCGGGCGCCGACGGACTGCCGGCTGAGCTATTCAAACATGGCGGCGAGCAGCTGGTAAGGTGCATACATCAGCTCCTATGCAAAATATGGTCGGATCAAAGCATGCCTGCCGATTGGAATTTAAGTGTGCTCTGCCCAATCCATAAGAAGGGCGATCCTGCAATTTGTGCCCATTACCGCGGGATTAGTCTTCTAAATATCGCCTATAAGGTTCTAGCGAGCGTATTGTGTGAAAGGCTGAATCCCACCGTCAACCAGTGGGGCTTCAGACCTGGAAAGTCTACCATCGACCAAATATTCACAATACGCCAAATCTTGGAAAATACCCACGAAAGGAGAATCGACACACACCATCTTTTCGTCGACTTCAAAGCTGCATTCGACAGTACGGAAAGGAGTTACCTGTATGCCGCGATGTCTGAATTTGGTTTCCCCGCAAAACTAATACGGCTATGTAAGATGACGTTGCTCAACACCAGCAGCGCCGTCAGAATTGGGAAGGACCTCTCCGAGCCGTTTGATACCAAACGAGGTTTCAGACAGGGTGACTCGCTGTCGTGTGACTTCTTTAACCTGATGTTGGAGAGCATCGTACGAGCCGCAGAACTTAATCGCTCA
The DNA here is from genome assembly GCA_037575425.1 of Anastrepha fraterculus. Taxonomy (NCBI): domain Eukaryota; kingdom Metazoa; phylum Arthropoda; class Insecta; order Diptera; family Tephritidae; genus Anastrepha; species Anastrepha fraterculus. Next base: position 158,020 of record JAYXIM010022809.1, read on the forward strand.
GGCACAATATTTTATATCGAAATATTTTTTTGCCATGAACTTGTAAAATCGTTGAAAGCCGATTTATTGCAACATTTTTTTTCTTCCGCTCAGTGTGTAATCGTTGTTATAACCATCCTTACATATTTCATATATTTTTTTTCTACTTTCATTATCGCATCTGCTTCTTGCTTTCTTCGCTTTCTGAAGCTTTTCTGATACTTACGTACTTCTTAACGACTTCAATGATTAAGCTATCAAATATAATAACTTCGTATGCAAAATATAATTGCAGAGAAGGAGTGGCAATAAAAGAAACAAATGAGAAAAAACGAGCAATAAAAATGAACACAGCAGAAGAATTAATCAATCAAAAGTTCATTTTGGTGTACAAATAAATCACTAAATCAAATTGTTGCCAAAACGTTTTGTTGTTTTTATGTATACAGCTTTGCATGTTGCTAGTGTTGGTGTTGTTTTTATTGGAACTCATTGTTGCTATACCGCTGTTATGCTATGCAAATTAGTACTCCAACCACCAGGCCAAAGAGTCAGCACATGCGTATACTTTTACAACGCCCGCTCTTCGCTTCATTCGCCAACGCCATTCTACATATACCTATGTACATACACATGAAAAGGAGGATGGATGAACCCTGTTGGGAAAAGGCATGCATTCTTCAATGCTACGGCGACACGCTCATGCATTTGCTGTCCAGCAGCTTATACATATGTGTGTGTGTCGGGTGCATGAAGCTTGCCTGCGAAAAAATCTAAAATTTTTTACTTTTATCATGCAAAAGCCGACAACAAGTATGTGTGACACTTATAAGCTGCTGGACAGCACATGCATGAGCGTGTCGCCGTAGCTTTAGTCATTGCTGGTTTTAACTTTGCTTTCATGTGAAGTGTACAACGATTTCAATTACTGATCATTCTACTTGACTTTATGTATACTTACCACTCGCTAAAAGTCAGGTGACATGTTTTGTAGGGTCTCGTATGGACTACTTTTAGTTTACAGCATGAACTCTTTTGACGGATCTTTTGCGCTGTTTGTGATTGGCGCAGCAACAGACGTGCGCAAGAATATACATCAGGCGTCAGTTATTTCTTTCTCCTGCTAGCCGGCGCCAACTAGGAATACCAGAGGAGCCAGTTAACCCAATTAGGAACGCAAAATCTTTCCCCACTTGATGCCACATTGATTATTTTTACAGCGGACATTTGACTGACGTGGCCTCGTCGGCGAAGCTGGTTAATCTTTATTGAATGCAGGGGATCGTTCTATCACTTCCGATACTCGCCAATCCAATGCGAAAACGTTCATAAATCATCTGCAGGACATGCTGAGAGCCATAAAGAGCGTGGTTTTTGTTTGTTGAAAGAGGATTTTACTGCTCAGTTGAATTATCAAACCACAATAACGCCCGCTGCCAAGCGAGATATTACATTGAATTTCAAGACTGATGCTGAGTTTCGGTGCTAATGCTGGTATTTCGAAGTTATCTACTCTTTCTCTGAGTATTGAGACGCGCTGTGCTGAGTGAACACCTTGCCTTACTTCATCCACCTGGCTGTCGGGGTGCAAGGCATTTAATTGGAGCTTCTTAAAAAAGTTATGGACGAATAGTTGTAGAACATACAGCTGGAAAATTAGTAACATCATTTTGAAAGTTCCCATTGGGACGCAAGCGATTGTATGTATGCTGCCATGTAAGTGGGCCAGGGAACTTAAAAAAAGTTTTGCATGATTAAGTGACTGTTGCCGTTTGTTGCCTCGGCGAAAGTATACCTCACTGTACATACATATGCACACACATACACGAAAAAGAAGCAGTGTGTCTTGCTGCAACGGCAATATTGAAAGCGGGAGTTGGTGAATAGGTCCTGAGGTGCCCGTCTCGCTCTCAAAGCGCAAATGAGATGTCGTCGATAATGCATTATTTATGATGCCCGCGAACAACAGCCAAAAACTTTAGCGATTCACGCGGCTTGGCTTCACCCAACAACACAAATAAAAACACTGCAGTGTAGCAATGAAAAGGCAAAATATTCTTTGAAATTCGTCGATTTCTGTGCTGTTCTGTTAAATCTGATGGCGAAAGAAGTGAATGAATATATGAGGAGGTAAAATAAATAAATACATACATACATACACATACAAATGAAACCCATAGGAAGGAATCACAATTGCTGAAGGTATGAAAGCATTGCCTGGTGCGCACAGTGGTTTGAAAATGGAAAATTATCACGCTAAGTGGCTACCCCTCCAAATAATTAATTCACTTACCATTTATGGATGGAGCACATACATATTTATAAAGCAGTGGTAGTAGTAATGCCACCGGCTCTTCAAACGCTTTCTAAAATAATTACTATTCGCCGCCGCGAGGTAAAATTATAAATTAATGCTTTGGTACAAGTGAAATATTATTTTTTTATTTATGTACTTTTCCGGGAAAGAGTTGCTCATTTGTTTGTTTACATTTTGTAAAAAGTGTAACAGCTGCTTTTTACCTTATTTACCGCACATTTTTTGCCCCGAATTTCGTGAGGCATCAGAATCGCTGAGCGATTAAACGCTTTAGGACGTAAAAGCAAAATATTTTCATAAATTTATGAATTGATTATGAGAAATAAATCCAGCTGTATAATGATCGAGAAAGAAGCTTTTGGAGCACTATTGGCTGATTTTCGTATACTTACGCATGAATGCCAGAAGGGAATGGGAATTCTTAGGCAAATAAATGCCGAGTGAGTTGGAACAAAATGTATGGCCTTCCTATAGCAAGTGAAATATTTAAGTACCAAAGAGGCATACATATGTATAGGGTATTTTTTTTAGAGGTTAGGTTTTCAAGTTGGCACTACTTTTTTCGTAGATGGTCTTTTTGACAGCTGTCACTTGATTTATGCTCAGTTTTTTGCCTTTTCATAATGAATAGACTTACATCTGAACAATGTTTGCAAATCTTGCAAATTTATTACGAGAATAATGGTTCGGTTCGCGCGACGCATCGAAGAAAATTTTGTTCAGCGATGAAGCTCACTTTTGGTTGAATGGGTATCATTTTTAAAACATAATGGCAAACCCTTATCTTTATAATAAAGCTAAATTCTTGGCCATAACATTAAATTATATACGTTTTATTTCATCTTGAAAACTTAACCTCTAAAAAAACACCCTATACCTAGGTAAAGGGTTTTCAATTTAGAGGTATCGGCCAGCCCTAAATACCAATTTTGAATGACTCGCTGGAAGACTTCAGTAGGTGTCTCGTGAATAACTTTAGTAATATTCGCTTACACTGCCTCAATCGAAGCTGGTTCATCCACATGCCTCTGAAAATAAAAGTGTGATATCCCACGATCTTGGTAGTCAATCCACTGGCCCGAGACGAGAGATAAATTACTCACCGAAACGACGACGCATGAAATGCATTCATCTGTCAAATAGCGCTATTGGAAAAAGTGGTGCTCTGATCACCCTTTGTGTTGAAACGATCAAGACTGGTTGTCCTAAAATTTCCAGTACGTATCGGTATTGGTACTCTTGCCGTGCAACAACACCCATGCATTTTTGAATTCTTAATGTTTGCATATTTTTAAGATTCTCCAGGGAATAAATAAAAAAATTTATGGACAAAAACAAAAAGTTTTATTTTGGAAAGTAATTTGAAATGAAAATACTGTGGATAGCGTAGCCACCGCTGGTCCGATGAGATGTGCTAGTAAAACGGGACCAAGGGTCCACAATATCGAAAGAATATGGATTTAAAGAGATTTTATTTATCATTATTTTTTATTTTCCAATTTTTTTTTTGTTTCGTCTATTTGATCTATTATTTAATATTCATCTTTCATAGGCAGCCGCCGTAGTTAATAGACAATATTTTTTTTCTAATAGCGTTCACACTTCGGCAGGCAATGGCAAACCTCCGAGAGTACTTCTGCCATGAAAAAGATCCTCACAAGACGCCATTTGCCCTTTCGGAGTCAGCTTAAAACTGTAGGACTCTCTAGAACTCTCCATTTGTGGAATAACATCAATACGCACACCACAAATAGAAGGAGGAGCTCGGCCGAACACCCAAAAAGGACTTATAACTATTTCCAGAATGCTAAGTTATTTGGCAGTTTTATTTTTTCAAATTTTTCGTTTTTCGAAATTTTGGTTTTGATTTTTGACATTTAAATTTTTTTTAATTTTATCTATGCCACTTCTCTATTTCAGAAATGAATAAAAAGTAATCCTGTGAAAAATCGTATTACTTGAAATTGCTGACTTTTGCTTGATATTAAAGATTTTATTAAAAATCAGCCAACTGACACTTCTTCAAGTCAATAACAAGTTTCAAAAGCAGAGCTGCGCACGATATTGTACAACGAGATATCGATCGTCTAGCCGATTGACCGCCTTCACTTGTTAGCCCCACTGTCCCAGTCTCATGGCTCTACTTATCTGCCTCCTGCAGCCAAAATCGCCCAGCCCCTGAATAGAGCGACGCTTAAGAAACTTATTCAACTTAACAAAAGAATACAATGGATATATGTATTTATGTACGAATGCATAGCAGGCCATGATAAACAAGTGTAAATAATACATACTAAAAAGCGATTAAAGATATAGACGAAATTACAAAAGTTTTATAATATTCTCGGAACACGCATGGAACTAAAAATTTGGATGAGCACCAAAACTAGCATGCAATAGACAAAGGGGTGTGAATTGACAATAAAGAACGAAAAACAAATAAAGAAAAAACCAAATACAACAACAAGAAATAAGCTAAGAAATTTGTAATAAAAAGGAGCAAACAATAAAATAACTGACTGACAGCAATTACCATTACGATACGCCAACATCGGCAAGCATTGGAGGAATGGAGAAAAACTGTGGAGAAAAAATCCATTTGCGAACCGCAATGCAATAACGAATTTCATAATGATGATGGGGACTGACGACAGCAACATTGACGACAGTGGCAACAACAATAACAGCAATAAAACAACATTCAAAATTCAACATCGCCAACGCCGACACATTATACGCTGACGATTGACAACTGTCGCCCTGGGACTGAGCCAGTTCTTGCATACAACATACACATATACAGGGTGGGCCATTAGTTGATTTCCTTTTGAATCAGGTATTATTTGGACGCTGATAACTATTTCGCGCTCAAAAAAGTAGAGGCACGAAAACAATCATCAATTAGCGATAGGTACACCCTTTATGCCATGACTATTAAAAAAGATTTCGTCATTAAAAAAAAACTTAAAATTTAAATATTAAATATTATTTTAATATTACTTAAATATTAAAAAAAATATTTAAATATTAAAAAAACATTAAAAAGATTAATTTAGCCAATGGCCCACCCTTTATGCAAAGCTAGTAAAAAACAGCTATAAATTTAAAAAAAGAAAAAATAAATTTGAAAGTATTAAGCGCCTATTTTCTTCCGAGTTCGAGAAAAAGGAATGGCACACCCTTTACATTACTACTATTCAAAATAATACAATTATCAAAAAACAAATAAAAAATTTTTAAGCAAAAAAATCACTTGGTAATCACAGCAATTTGGTGAATAGCCCACCCTTTACATCATTACTATTATTGTAACAAGACAAAAAAAAACTATTTGAAACAAAATTATTCAAACAACTCACTTTAAATTCGAGTTAAAAAAAAATCAATTAAGCGAATGTCTCACCCTGTACATTATTGCAATAAACTAAATACTTTTATTAAAAAAGTTATTTAAGAAAAAAATCACTTCATAGTATTTAACAGTTATTTTCGACCGAGTTATGAAAGAAAACTATTAAGCGAATGGCCCACCCTTCACACCATGACTATACAAAAAATACTCTTTTTAAACAAAAAAAATATTTTTCAGAAAAACACTTTATAATACTTAATTATTATATTCTAGCGAGTTTTGAAAAAACAAACAAATTAGCGAATGACTCACCCTTTACATCATTACTATCAAAAAAAATATATATATAAAGTGTGATTTTTTAAGAGCTGTAGCAAAGTTTTTCAAAAAACACACGTAAAATTCAGAAAAATGCATGAAATTTTTATTTAAGTCGATAGTACAGTCCATATAATTTAATGTTTGAAGATTATTTCATGCAAATATTGACCGCGACTGCGCTTTAAATGGTCCATCCGCTTAGTCCAATTTTGGCATACTCTTTCCAATGTTTCGGCCGGTATCTCACATATAAATGCTTTAATGTTGTCTTCTAATGCGTCTGAATAGACATGAGCTTTAACATAGTCCCACAAAAAATAGTCCAAAGGTGTTATATCGCACGATCTGGGTGGCCAGGTCTCGAACGTGAAATGAAATGTTCACCGAACTCGCCTCTCAACAAGTCCATTGTTACGCGTGCTGTGTGGCATGTGGCACCGTCTTGCTGGAACCACATGTTTTGCAAGTCAAGCTCTTGCATTTTGGGCAAAACAAAGTTGGATATCATTTCACGGTACCGCTCACCATTCACAGTTACGTTACGATTCGCAGCATCTTTGAAGAAGTACGGTCCCATGATACCTCCAGCCCATAAACCGCCCCAAACTGTGATCTTTTCTTAATACATTGGTAGCTGTTGCAATTCTTCTGGCTGATCTTCACTCCAAAATCGACAATTCTGCTTATTTACGTACCCATTCATCCAAAAATGAGCTTCGTCGCTGAACACAATTTTTCGATAAAAAAGTGGATCTTAAACTTTCTTAACAGAACAGGCATTTTTATAATAAAATTTAACGATTTGCAAGCGTTGTTCGTTTGTAAGACGATTCATGGTTAAATTATAGACCAAACTGAAGATGTTTGACAGTGAAACAAAACACGAAACGTGCGTCAGTTGTTTAAACCAACTATTTAAAAAGATAATAGCTAAAAAATCACCCGTTATATATAAAGGGTTTTTCAATAAGGGCGGGTAGATGTTGAAATGGAATAAAACAACGTTTGCTATGTGCCACGTAGCGCCGTCCTGCTGGAACCACATGTCGTCTAGGTCCATATGATTCAATATGCGCCATAAGAAATTGGTTATCATCGTTGTGTAGCGCTCGCTGTTGACGGTGACCGCCTCACCAACGTCGTTTTCAAAAAAGTACGGACGAATGACGCCGCCGGCCCAAAATCCACACCAAACGGTAACTTTTTGAGGATGCATTATCACCTGGTGAACCTCGAGTGGATTGGTGTCATCCCATATACGGCAATTTTGTTTGTTAACACAGCCATTCATCCAAAAATGCGCCTCGTCACTAAAGATGATTTTTCGCCCAAAACTGGGGTTCTCTTCCAAACGATTCGAAGCCCAGTCAGAGAACAATCGGCGTTGCCAAGTTGAAGTCTGCGAAAGGCCAAGTCCTTGTGCACGGCGAGGAATAGACTGCCTCGGGTTCTGCTGTATACTTTCACGGACCGCGGCAATGTTCTCGGCTGATCTTGCGTTACTTGAACGTACGGGTGTTGGCTGATGGTTTACTGACCCGGTCGTCTCAAATTTGGCCACCAAACGTTGAAGAGTCGACGTTGAAGGGCCACCACGTCTACCGAAAAATGGGCGCAATGCGCGCAACGTTGCGTTAATGAACACTCATTTTGATAATAAAGTTTTATCATTTGAACGTGCTGTTCAATCATGTAACTTGCCATGATGATTTGGCATAAACAACTGAATAATAAACAAAAGATGTGACAGATGTCACCAAAACAAAATGGCTCCCACAGGGCGCCAAAATCGACCCGCGCCAATTGAAAAACCCTTTATAATAAAAAAATATTTAAGCAACAAATTGCTTTT